>VYZT01022265.1:0-65544 GCA_013400735.1 Pomatostomus ruficeps
ACAAAAGGGGATACTGACCCTTCTGGTCTAAACTAGGATTACTGGGTTTAAACTGGCAAAGACCAGAGTCGAGGAAGGCCAGAATGTGAATATTGGAACATCTTTGCATCTCCTTAACTGATGAGGGAGAAGCCAGCACTGTCCATCATCATGCATTAAGGCATTTTGAGTTCAAGTACCCAAAGTTATGAGGAGAAATTGGTCCCCCTCCAGACCTTGCTAAAATGGGATTATAAATACAATTGAATAAAGTGGCAAGGTTGCTGCTGAAGGGATCATTTCCGTCTTTCAAGATAACATCTACTATTGTAGGGAGGCAGCACTTAACAGCCCTTCCCGTGGTATCTCCTTTTACCTGAAAAATCATCTCCTTAAGCACTTTGTCAGTCCTCCCATGCTTTCTTCAGTGGGATTAAGTGACCAAAACCCTGTTTCCAGTGTAAACCAAAAGATACATTAGCTGGTTATTTTTAAGTTGTTTGGAAACTTGACAAGTGAAAGCAGCTCGAAATACATCCAGATTCAAAACACGTTACCCTGAGTATCTGAAATAGAAGTTGTAGTTGTGATAGACTCCCAGTGCTCACATCTCAGGAGCTTAAAAGATGCGAAACACATGTTTAAACTCAGATGCCCAATTTAGAAATAAATTTATACAGGCTCTCAGTCTCTAGACTAGGACCTGTGTTATGGAAAAAAAGTTTATGTAATGCTGTTTCCATTATAAATGGAGGCTAATTTTCTCAAAAAGACTCTTAATACTGAGCAAACAAGTAAGTTTAGCACTAAAAACATTCTCAGTGCTTCATTGCCTTGGGTTTACAATATCATTTGCACGTCAAATTATATTTCATCTTATGATTTAGTAATGCCAGAAGAATAGATCTAATTCTCTGTCTCATGATACCCTTAAAGATGGAAGATTGCTTTCCATGGAGTGTAAAACTCAATTTGTAGTCATGTGTATAAAACATGACTTTATGGCAGATTAGCTTGCTGTAGATTTAGTTCTCTCTGACAGTGAACTGAAAAATATTAGCATTTCACTGAACACAATATTAATGGCAAGAAGAGAGTATTATTGTAACGTAGAAAGTAGAATGAGATTTTTGAAAGTAGAGCAGAGAAAAATGTATTTAGATATTTGCAAGGAGTTTAGATAGAGTTGGTTTAACTTTTTTCTCTTCCTCAGCATTTTTCCTCCCCTCTCTGTGAGTCATTTTGAAAAACAAAAGTATATTTGTAGTTGTCAGATTGACCTCTCAACAATTTTAAATAAAACAGCAATTATAGTACTGGAAGGTGCTTTTGGATCATATGTTTCAAGTGACAGTAGTAAAATTGAAAGTTTACGTATTTTTAAAGGCTGGTTTTGGTTTGCAACTGTGTTGCTTAGCAGTCAGATGTGATGTTTGCTTTTTTGCAGGGGAAGGAGAGGGTATAAGCAGAAGATCAGAGTGATCATTCCTGTGCAGTTGATGATTTATGGTGCTGAGAAGGTGCTGTGATGCTGTGGTGATGGTGGCAGTTTGTAGAAGCAGGTGAAAATCAGCTCTTGGGCATGATGAGGCTGTCCCTGGGAGTGCTGAGTGCTTAGAACTGGGTCTGAGCCAAGTACCGTGCCACTAAAACCCATCACAGCCATGTGTTGCACTGAGGGCTTTCGTAGGAGAGATGGAAGGAAAGAAATTGAGAAGGAGACCAAGCAGACGCTATAATTAAATGGCGATCAAGAGGGGAATGTTTTATGGAAAGTGCTCTGTGCTGTTCTGTATCCTGCACTTGAATTTTTGCAGCCTATCTCACATGTATCTGCCAGAGCAATCCAACATGTTTATACAGAGCCTGCTTTTATAATGTGACTGATAATGATGAAATTCTTCATGCCTAACTCAAAGCTAATACATTCAAGATACAAATGATATAGGAGGGCGGAAAAGCACTGCAACAATTTAGCTGCAGTTGTAGGACGGTTCCCCATGCTTCTGTTTTAACGGAATACTTTGTATTTATTAATTGTATTCATTTTAATTCCACAGTAAGTCAAATAACGATGTGTGCAAACAGCATAATTAAGCTTTGATATTTCTGCAAAAGTAATAACTGAATTCGATCTGCTTTTAATCTTTCAGGCTTTTCATTGTATCTGTCCCTTATTCCTACAGTTATCTCTTTTCTCATTTAGTTCTCTTTGATTAACAGGCAGTGGAGGTCTGCCTACTTTCTTGGGTCAGACACAAGCTCTTCTGTCTTTTAAAATACCTTTCAGTGTGATTACAGGTCCTTTGTTTCTATCGAGGAAAGCATTTAAGATTGTAAATGATGTGCTAAATTGTCCCATTCTTTACAGAGTATTTTCCACATATTCCAAAGATTGAAAATTAAGAGTGTGCTTGTTTTTAATTATGCATGCTTATATCAATTCATATTTTTTACTAATTTTCTTTCACTTTTAGCTACAGCTTGTACTGTGTGAGCCTCAGTTCTACAAATATGCACGTGGTTAGTTTTTCTCACCAGAGTTGGTGTTCATGGTATTGCTTTTTGCAATCTCCAGAGGACCTGCTTTGCAACATATACAACACACAGCAGCGTGCACGTGTGGGACAGAGCGTGGTGTGCAGTCAGAACAGGGTGTTAGGGATGGGAGGACAAACTGGTTACAGCCCTCTGATGTTTCACTGGTTTGTGACTGGTTTGTGACTGGTTTGTACTGGCTGAGGTCCCCCGTGGGAACCAGCTGTGCTGGTGGGGCCTCAGATGAGCTGTACTAAGTGGGAGTGCAAGACAGCAGGGGGACACGACTCCTGTTTCACAGCTGTCCTGCTGTGATGTTTATTTCACAAGTTATCACAAAAGGTGTTTCTAATCTATAGGACATCGACTATGATGTTCTTGAATCTCATGGTGGTCTTCTTGTCTTTGGTGGTAGCACTGGAGGGCAAGTGGGTTTACTCTGTTACAGTCCATCTGCACTGAGAATTGGTCCTAAAATTTTGTCTTTAAACAGCTCCTTCTTTCCCAAACAGGAACAGGTTTTGTTTACACTTCCAAGGAGGCAGAAGTGAGGGAGGATGGAGGGACCTGTGTAGTGTGACTTTCTCTATGTTCCCTGTCCCAGGCGGAGGTGGGGACTGCACTCAGCTTTTCCTTCAGAAAACCTCAGAAATAAAAGAAGTTTGTTGTAGTCTGGTATTTGACTTGTGCAGAGATGAGCACATGCCCCACGAGACCATCACACAGGTTTGCAGTGCTCACAAGTGCATCAAGACCTGTGGTCATTGTCTGGCTCCACGACCCAAAGGCATCATCACAGCCTTCAAAACCAGCCTGCTTGGTGCCATCTGGCCTGCATGGGGTTGGGCATCTCCTTCCTCATGCCCAGTGCAGTTCCTCCCTTTGCAGCACTGTCTTTGTCACAATGGTAAAAATGCATTTTGAAAAAAAGCAGGGTCAAAAACATAGGTTTGCTACAAAAATCCCAAGGATGCCTTAGCCTAGAGGGGACCATAGTGATGCCGGTTGTTAACCCTCTCAAGAAAAGCATTTACTGAAATGTCAACATTTATTTTAAGCTGAGCAGGCCAGGACAAGCACTGAGGGTTTCCTGTGGTTCGGCTGGCTTACTGACAAGTGCTCAAACTGCAACAGCCAAGCCCACACGAGGGCTGTAAATAGGCAGGTAGTCTTCAAAAAAATATCTTACTCCATTGCAGTGGCAATATCTGTATGTCTCAGCTTTCAGCAAATCCTCTGTCACCATAGAAGCTGCTGTGTTTCACAGTTCACACAAAGACACACAGAAAAGATACCTTCACCTCGTGGGCTGTGCTCTGTGGTGCAGGAAAAGAATATCAGAGATGGTTTGTCTGCCCCCCGAGAGCAAGGAAAGCACCCTTACCCACACACTCCTATTAGTAACAGCTTAGGTGTCGTTACTGTGTGATGACTCTTAGACATTGGCATGACAGTTTTTATTTTGCATGTGAGGATCAAATTTTTCACACGTAAGTATTTAAAAATAAATGCATGTGTGCATTTTTGAAGGGCTCTCAACATGCCTGAGAGAAGCACCTTTTGTCTGAACAGTTAATGAAATTTTGGCATTTCTTTAAAGCCCTTGCAGATCCCTTGAGGCTTTAAAGGTTATTTGTAGAAATTTCAAGAGGCATTCCAAATACTTTTAAAAAATACACTCAGGCTTTAAATAGTTAATGAATGCACATCATTTACCTAAACAGTGTTTTTATAGATCTTTGCAAATATGACATTAATTAGGGAAAGTAACTAAAGCTGAAGTGCCACAGAATGTTAATCCTCAGCATCAGTAATTAGCTGTGGAGGAGAATTTTTAAAAATGTTTCCAGTTTATATCATTTTGTTTTGGAAGAAACACAAATATGTGGGGTGAATTATTAAGAAAACAAGCGAGCCTGAAAAAAACAACAACAACAACAAAAAACCCTCTTAAGGAGTGGATGGGAGTATCTGTGCTGCTGCAATGAACCTTTGCAGGTCCATGGCTTTACTGGTTCTGGGATGGAAACTAAGCTCGGCTAAAGCTGAGCTATCCCCTCCCTGCTCCCTCTCCTCATGCCCATACAGGTGTGTGTGTCCTGTGTACCAGATGTCCTTATAGTCCCAAATTGCCCTGAGACCAGACAGTGCAGACAGCTACTTGGCAATTAATTTGATTGTGTTTTTAACCAACCAGTAAAGGCAACTCTGACTCCCTCCCTCCTGCATGCCCTGGTAATCATTTTGTTTATCTGCCCAATTTGACTCGCCGCAGCGGGCAGTGGAAGGGCCGCCTGCATTGTTTGTCTTCTTAAATTGTTAAATGAAATGGCTCAGAAGATTCAGGAAATTAATTTTTGCAGTCCAGATATATGGTGAAAAAAGAAAGCTTTGAAGTGGAGATGCCAGTGTAGCCACTCTGAAATTCATGAATCAGACGTCGCAAGATTTTCAGAGGCTTAAAAACTGAGAAATTTTTTAAATAGTTGCATCCTTTTTAGTTGCCTATTGATATCTGAACCTTAACAATTCATGTCACTCTGAGCTTTATTCAATGGCTGTTTTATATGAAAATGAAAGCCAAGATACCCATATAAATAAGACTCCAAGAATCAGGGCTTTTAAAATAAAGTGTAGCATTGTTATTAGACTCATATTAAAATTGTGATAATAGCCAGTGTTACCTATTCTTTTCTCTCTCCTTTTTATTTTTTTAAGGATGATTAGTTTAACAACTATTATCAAAATAGCCATAAACAATTTAATAAACCTAGTAAAACTTGGGATGCTTCTTTATTATGCATTCAAATAGGATTCTCAGCCTCTTGAGTCCTACTCTACACCCTTGAATGCTGCTAAGTAGTGCCATTAAAACTGCAATACTAGGAGACCATTCTCATTTATGGTGATTGTAAAATAGGGGCAAGACACTGGTTTGGGTTCAGTTTGAGAGGTATGTTTCTGCCATAAATGCTAAAGAAAATGCAGAATTAATCTATACTCTCTGTGGATATCATAAGGATCACTTTGACTTGTTGACGTGTTACTACTGTCTCTAACTTTACTATGTTAAGTTTGAATGTGTGTTTGCAAATGGTGAAAATGGATCTTCCTACCTAGAAGACAATCAGAATTGTGGCTAAAGAATAGTTATGTCTTACTGAAATACCATTGATTTTCTGTAGGTTGATTTCTTGTAAGATTTAGTGTGTTTCGTTAGTTGAGGATGTTCAATAGGGAAAAGTTAATACAATGTTTTTATTGCATGCTTAATGAAGCAAGGCTTTGAAATGATTTGAAAATAGTTTTATCTAGGTATTTGATAAAAAATTATACTTTGCCTGGGTTTTGGAAATTCAGGCCTTAAAGCCATTCCATTAGTTGAAATATGTTATGCAGGTTCTTATTTATTTTGCACTCATTTTTGTGGTACGTATTTACAGGTAATAACTCAAGCTGGGTGACAGCCCAGTGAAATGGGAACCTGTGGTTTTCTTCCTAGGTGAGAAAAAGGTGAAGCCATGAGCTTTGGTTTCTTTTTTGAACATACAGATGCAGGTGTGTCATTCAAAGATGCAGTAGAGCCATCTTTGTGACTGTAGGGATGTGTGAGAATTGCACAGAAAGTGTCTTGTGAGCTAAATTTGCAAGGAGTCTTTTTGGGGATCTGTGGGCAGAGCTCCTTGGTGAAGGGCAGGTGGACAGTACAGCGCACTGCTGGTCCTACAGGGAGTCAGCTGTGATTCCTTTCTGTCACCTGTAGTGCTGCCCTTACGTTTTTCAGGGGAGTTCTGCTTCAGCAATGCAGCTGGAAAGCAGAGTTTGTGATCAGCAAGTACAGCAGAGCCATTGACTTTCTGAATAAAAACTCAGGAGTTGCTGAATTCTTCATCCATTTGATTGAGAAAGCAGATTTTCAGAGATGGCTGCAGAATGGCATTTGTGCCTCTGATAGACCCCTCCCTCACACACGAAATGTGGTGTTCTGCACAGTGACAAGCTGATTAAGAGCAATTTTTTGGAGAGAAAATAGACCTGCATTAGATGGAGAAGAGGAAAATATTAGGCTCTTGCGTGAACATCCTTATGCCAGTGGTTGTGCTCCAGTAATTAAATTCTGACAAACAGATGAACAAACAATCTCCAGGGGTAATGAGGCTCAGTCAATGAACCACAAGTGTTCACAAGTACTAACAATAAGAGAAAATACAATTGAAACCCTGCATATGTGTTACTCAAAAAGCAAGTTAAGAACTAATTAAAGGGATTTCTGTTTTCCTCTCCATGCTTTGCATTTAGAAATAGATTTATAGAGTATATTCTCCACGTTCCAGCATTCCAGTATTCTTAGACAGAAGCATGAGAGTAGGTTTTGAACTCATTTATTTTAAAAAAAAGGAAATTTAATAAATTCAATGCCCCACTTGACCAAAAGTTATCACCAGCATTATGCGCTTCTTTAAAACTAATTTGAAAACCTGTAACCACAGAAGTGAAATCCTTCAAATTCAATGTGCTCACCCTTTGCTTAGGGTGCATGAAATGCCAGCTCACGAAAATGTGGTTGTAGAAATTGAATACAGTTCCTTCCAACCTGCTTGGCGATAGCATATTTCACATGCTGAAATGTAAGTATCTCTTTCTGCTCTTGGGGAAAAATGATAACATATGCCATCACCTTAACTGTGCAATAAAGTAACTCAAATTGGACATGTCTCTAGAAAAGTGCTTTGTGTCATGTGATATAAATATCTACATTTTTTTAATGTCCTTTTTCTTATCACCCGTGACAGAGGCCTGTCTCGCCACTGTCAGAATTGATTTTTTCCCTTTGAAGTATTGTTTCTTAGTTCTTCAAAATATTTTTTCCAGCGAAAAAAGATTGGCAAAGCGACCATTTCATGTGACAAGTACAGATGGGGAGTTGACAATAAATACAATATCAACTTTGCCTTTTGCTTCAGCTTCTGGTCTGAGAGAGTTAATCCCATCAATGACAGTCACATTAGTTTTAGTGATATTTTGTAATCTGTCTTTCCTTTCTCTCCCTGGTTCACTGCAATCTGCTCTTGGTTAGTGACCTGTCACACACTACTGGTATCTAATTGCTGCATTTATTACTTTTTTCATTTAACAGTGTGGTTTTAGGGATCACATGAAGCATCTTGTTGAACAGTGCCAGTTGGTTCAATATAAATTATTTTCTTCCCTCTCCCCCTCAGTGGATCCCATATTTAAACTGTATTCATCAGGGTGCTCTTTGGCTGCTGTAAATGGTGAAAAATCACCAACAGGTTGATGCTTTCAGCTGCTCCAGAGCAGTGGGCATTTTGGAGAGATTTGGAAATGCAATCCATAGACATGTAGAATTCATGGTGGTTTGGAGTGGCCTAGCTGAGAGTGTGGTACCAGGTCCATGATGAACCTTTATCAGCAGCAAGGAATCTGCTCCCTGATTATGGAACCCATAGCTGTAATCTGTATTTTTTTTTTTTTAAGTATTTTTCTTTATGGCAGTCAATGATGACAAGCTCCAAGGCATTGAGCACAGTAAGGGAAAACCCTAATGACTCAAAAACCCAAAAGCTGACCTGAAGCTGATTTGCAAAATATTGAGTGTGGCTCTAACATCCTACTCTGGGGTTTGGTTTCATACTTGTTCTCTCTCTGTAAACAGGAAGAGTAAGTTGAGAGCGAAGGGAGGCTGTGAGAAGGTTGGTCTGTGTGCACAATGGCACGTAGGTCTTGTACTTAACTGGGACAAAGAAAGGGTTTGGTCTTTTTGGTTCTTTTTGATTGTTTTGGGGTTTTGGGGGGTCTTTTTGTTTGGGGTTGTTTTGGGTTTGTTTGTTTGTTTGGGGTTTTTTTGGTTTTGTTTTTGGGGGTTTTTTGGTTTGGTTTGGTTTTTTTGGTTGTTGGTTTTTTTGGTTGGTTTTTTTGGTTTTTTGGTTTTTTGGTTGGTTTTTTTGGTTTTTTGTTTTTGTTGTTGTTGTTGTTGTTGGCTTTTAGAGGTTTCTTTCATTTAAATCTACATCTGTGTGCCAAAATGAAATTTCTGTCTTGTAAGGTGCAAGGCAGAAAAGTTCCTGTCAGTCTTCTTGAAGGTCCAGCCCCCCTGCACTTAACACCACAGGAGTTTTGTGTAATTCTCTTGGCTGGGGTGACACCGTCCTTGGCAGAGACAACAGGCTCAGGGACAGTATGGGCAAGACCTTGATGTTTCCCCTACTGACATTCAAAGGTGGACAACAAGGTAGAAAAGAAAATGTTTGAGTTTTCTTCTCAGATATGGCATTCTTCTCCTTTTCTCCATATTATGTATTTTTTATCTAGAAAGGGAAGAAAAGCAAACAGGCTAATTTGTTTCACTAGTCCATTTAAATATTTAATTTTTACAATTTATTTTAATATTTGCTGATGAGATGGTTTAATGTACTGATGTGGCCATTGATTATGTGTTTTGTATCCAGAATACAGTGCTAGCCCTAACATGAGGTTTAAATCCTGTGTCTCCATCATGGGATATGAGAACAGCAAAAGGACAGAGATTGAATTGGTAAAGCACAGAAATTTCAGAATTGCAGAAATCATTTAAGAATCCAGTGTTCATTGATCCGGTCACTTAAAATTTCATTTTGCCTTGAGGCTTTCTGCAGCACAGAACCTTGAAATAAAAGGAATTTTTATTTATAACTAGTGATAAAGGCCTAAAAATCTGGCAAATTTAATTAGTGCATTTTAGTAAAAATATATTTATATTTTAAAAGAGTGAACTTGAGTGACTTGTAAACTTGGCAGTAGATATCTTTGGAATAAACTCTAGTAAATACAGTTGCATGAAGGTCATATTTCAGCCATATAAAAATTGGTCTTTAATTAATATTAGTTACTGTTGTGGTGGTTTTACACACAAGAACCTCAAACCCTTCATTAAATGTTAAGTAAGCCTCAAAAATTCCCTTTTGCAGTTCTGTAGTCATTTTTCACATTCTTCTGTTGTGGCACAGAGAAGTGATTTTCCTTTTAGAAGAGCCAGAAATGGAAAGAAAATTCCCCCAACCAGCAACCACTTTATTGTCTCTCTTTGTGTTCATCAGTTAAAACAGGATCATTTTCTTTGTATATTTATGTTTTAAGTTTCTTCTGAACTGTTTGCAGTCTAGGGATGGGTTATTTTGTCTGGTGTATGATGAGTATTTCATGGTCTGTAGAGTTCTCCTTACCCTTTTATTTATTTATCTTTCCTTTTGCGTTTGTACCTTTTCTGCCACTCGTTTGCCCAAAAGATGTTCCTAACCATAAACAGGGTCAATGTGTTTTGTCCTCCTGACCTATGTTCAATGATGCTGTGCAATTAATATTTTAATTTTGCAGAATTAATTTTAAAAAATAAGTATTTTCATTACTTCTCCCTGCTATGAAGGAAATCCTCACCTTAGACCTTTTTATCTTCCATTAGAGAAAGCAGCTTGGACATGTGACTTTCTGAAGTCTGTGTACTAATGCTGAATACATGGCTTTGGACAGATAAAGGCAAATTTTGACTGTAGCTGAGAGGTTATTTATGTGCACGCAGGCGCCTCCATCCCACCCGTCTGTGCACGCCAGCCCGTGGGCAGCGCTCCTTCCCCCTCCCGTCCTCCCACCACATTCTTCCCTTCAGGAGCTCTCTGCAGCTGAGAAATTCAGCCTCTTTACACATCCAGCTCCAATCAGTCCCGCTGCCATTAAACCTTTGCTGTGGCATCCCTAAATGAACTGACTTGTGCACAGCGTGCAGGTTTCCCTGCTTCTCGCTACAGCAGCCCCCGTTTGTGAGGATTTTTTGTGTCGTGGAGGCATAGCCAAGAGAGAAAAACTTCCCTCCCACAGCACAAGAACAAAGCACTGTTTCCTCTCCGCCTGAAATTATTTTTCTTGAGATGGTCCTACAGGGACTGAAGCCATTTTGCCATTACCCCTTAGTGCTACTTTATGTGGGATTTATAATGAAATTGCTTTGACAATTTGGATAATGATGGAACAACGCAATAATTGATGAAACATTTTGGGGTAGAATGATTTCCTTTGGGAGACATCAACTTCTGCATTAAAATTGTAGTCCTAACGTAATACACTGAAACTTTAAATAATAATAATTTTAAAAATAAATAGTCTTTGACTGCATTGCTTAGTGTCTTTCACTGATTTTAGTTTCTGGTAGTTCTTAAGATAAGATTGAAAAGGTCAGTAAAGGAGCATAAAACCCACATAGCTCAAGGATTCTATCGCTGATAATCAAATAACCAAGGAATTACCCTGTTTGTATTAGGTCCAAGACATACAGGAGTAATAGTGTGCATCAGTTTTCACTAAGTTGAGTAAATGATCTAGTGAGAAGCGTTATGTTATAGTAACAGAGAAGGGAAGAGTTTAATTGTGGTTTTTAATAATTTCCCTCAAATTTTTAGTTTAAAACTTATTCCCTAAGACAGTAATATGCTTTATAATGTCTATATACTTTTTTATTGTCCATTTAATGCTTTTTTATTGAAAGATCTCGGAGCATTTAACTTCAGTTACTCTATTAATGAGTAATCTCTCAGAGCATTTAATGTAGATCAGAGAATTACATTTACTACTTCTAGAATATGGTTTCATTGATTTGTAAATCCAAAGTAATTAACGAAAGGAGGCTGTGCTTCATATTTGCAATTTGCAAACAGGAAAAGTGAAATTTGGAGACCATAAAGCAAGCCAGAGACCTGATCCGTATACACAACACACATTAAACCCTCTCCTAGAGCTCGGGATTGCTTAGCAGAACAGTCAGTCTCCTTCAGACACAGGACTGTTTGCACGGCTGGATTTTTGTCATGCTAATTTCCAGCACTTAAACGCTTTAAGGTAAAGCAGTCAGATCAATTGCTAAGAAAAACTCTGCAGAGAAAAATATTCTTACAGCTGAGCTGTGAATTCCTGGAAAGGGGAGCAGAATCCTTGAAAGCACACCTCCACAGCCACAGAGAGCTCCTCGGGCACTGCACTGGGTAGATTTCTCTGCTAACCAGAGTAGTTTTGCCACAAATGCTTTAAGAAACCTGAACTTCATCTGTATCTCTGGCAATTGTAAAAGAGATGTTGAGTTAAAACATGTGACATTACACCAAACAGATATGTTAAAAATTGTACTTAAAGGTTAATATAATAAAAGTGTAGTTCATGGGAGAGTGATAGAAATATTGATCCTAAAAATAAGTAGTGGCCCAGAAATTCGGCTGAGAAGAGGGGGAAAAAAACTAGTTGATATATGAAGAATTTGAGTTGTGACACTAAGATCAATGGCTGTATTTTCACCCAGTGAAGCATGAGAGCTTCAGATAAGGGCAGTTAGTCAGTGAAATACTGACTGACATACCCTTTTACTGTTGGCATTTGGTCTCCAATATTGATCTTGGCTGTCACTGCCAACAAAGTATACTGAGGCTGTATTTATGTTCAGATAATGTTGTGTTCAGTGTTTTATGAATGATTTCTGAAAGCAAGGTGTATAAGGAGTTAATTTGAGCACCCATCCTCCTTTATTTGATTTGTTTTTTCACAATGCTACAAGCCATTATAAACTTTTGCCAATCAGCCAGAAGACAGATAAAATGCTGTAATCCACACAAATTCTTTAAATCCAGAGATTTCTCTGCTGAGAAACAGTATTCTGTAAACAACAATTACATTGTTCTTTGACTGTCAATGCTGGGAACACCATTCCTAAGTGCACAGAAGACAGCAACTAAAGTGATTAAAGAATAAATCTTAAGGAGGAAAACCATTATTTCTTGTGTCAGTTTGGGGGAGCTGGAAGAGTTAAATTCAGGGCTTTTGGAAATAATAGTGATATTACAGCAAAACATGTTTACTGAGAGACATGAATCAAAAGTTTTGACATTTTATTTTCCTTTACCTTTTTCTGCTGGCTCCAGCTGAAAATCACCTGTGAACAAGACCTTTGGTTCTGCTCTTTTAAAATTAACAGTTTGAGCTTGAGTCAGAAAGGCTGAGAGAATTCTGTGCTTGCTTCCAAGGTGGCTCAAGCTAAGCTGAGCCACCTTGGCTGGACCAAGGGTCGAGCTTTTCCTCCACTGCAATCAGACACTTGTACGTGTCCTGAGTTAGTTGCTGGCTGCTTCAAAGAGATGGAAGGGTTTATCTAGCAAGGAGAAGTACAACCCAAACCAAACCATTTTTCTGCCTTTCTCAGAGCATCATCCACAGATTTGTAACTTCTGATTCTTTTTTTTTATGTTTGGTCATACCTGCAGGATTCCCTATAGTTGTCATAGGGAGCAGACCCCGCATGGTTTTTATTGTAGCCTGGCAAACCTTGAACTTCAAGGGGAGGAAAGTCAAGGAAAGAAAGTAGAGCCCCAGCAATGGATTCCCTGACTGCTGTGAGGGCCTGGTGTGCCTGTTCTCAGCTAGACTGGAGGGGAAGAGGTGGCTCTATCTATGCTGTGACTGCATTTTTGTGGAGAAACAGTTAGTTAGGTGAAGTTACGTCATTTACCCAAGACAGTTTAAGTCAGTCTTAGCCTTTGACCTCTTACTCAAGTTCATTTGCTTTCTTATACCCAAATAACTCTCTGGGCTAATCCTAGCCAGCAGAAGAAACATCACAAGAATGAGTAATGAACTTTGAGGCTGGAGACATGGGAGCGATGTCAGGAGCAAACTGGAAAATTGCATAAAGTTTTAAGCATGAGCGTTTATCACAACAGTAGCTTAAGAACATACCAGTTCAGACAGTGTATTTGCATGCAAAGTTCTGTAGCAGAAGTGAATAACACTGGAAATAGCTTAATCCAACAATGCTGCATTCCAGTTCTAGAAATGAAGCTGTGGTTAAACCACTGGGAACTGCCAGCCAGCCTATGTCACTTGTTTCCCTGTATCAAATTAGAAAGAACCTTTAATTTGAAAATAGACATTCAGTATTGTTTTTATCTGTCTTTGCTTCAGATTTTGTTTTATGCTACCCGTAAAATTGTGTGCTGAGCACCAGATAGTGCCATCCCTGGTGGTGCATTTTATGCTGAAGTTGTCTGTCCACTGCACTGGATGCAAGGACTCCCTGTGGTTTGGGTTATGACTGGATGTTCCTCTGATGGGATATTTGAAGTTATGACACTCCTTCATCTTCTTTAAAACCTGAGGTTATACTGCACAGAGCAATTCTAGAGATGCTGAAAGTTCTAAAGGCATAGGTAATGAGCATTTTAATTAAGCAGAGTGAGGAGCCACAGCTGAGATACAGATGTGCAGTATTACCGGACAGATCCTTCTCAGACTGGATTGTAGTTGTGCTTCATCTCACTGTGGATTTCTTAGGGTTCCTGAGGGTACTGTGACCACCTTTTAGCTCAAAGATGGTGAATTAATATTATCGTGAATGTAGTACAGCATTATGGAGAGAAGCAGCAATTCTAGACATTGGATGAAGCCAGCTGATGTTATTTTTGAATTCTTACCTCAGGGAAGAGAATAAGAAGGTTAAAATTGGAAATTATGATGCTTTACTCATTAAGGCTTTTACAGTTGCAAATGAATATGGGGTTAGAAGGGATGCCTTCTGGACCAGCAGAAGCAGTTCTTAGCACTTTGAGATTTCACCTTTTTCCTGAAATGGGGAAATCATTTATGCATATTATTGGGCACTTCCTAGAAGACAAGGTATTTTTCTGCAATAAGCTTGAAAAATGAGACTTTTTCAAACTTCTTGTTTCAGTCAATCAGCTTTGATTTTTAAATCATGAAATTGCTTAGATGTGGGTGAGCAAAACTAAACACCTGTGAAATGCATCTGCTGATGGCAGCCAGTGACACATAGAGAGTTCAGCACTGAGCTAATGCTGCTCTGTTGTGAGCCCAAGTCAATCAAGACCTGATGGTTGTCTGTTTAAAGCAAGCTTTCCCAAAAATTTGAATTTTATATTCAAAAAACATGTTTTCCATTTCTCACGATGAGTTTTGAGGGCTGAGTTCTTTCAGGCAAGAGATTTCTGGGTTCCTGGAAAATTGACAAGAAATCCTTTGCGTTCTCAGAGTGTCCTTCCATCATGTCTGCAGCCTGCTCTTACCAGCGGTCCTCTGCTGTCCCTCTGGCCCCTTGCTGTGACTGTCATGCTCTTGCCACCATGGCTAGAAGCATCTCTCCTGAGCGTGCCCTTCCACCCCAGGAGCCGTGTCTCCTGCTTGGAGGAGCACAGGAGCAGCCTCAGAGCGCACGTGTGGCCTCTTCTAGACACTGCCACTCTCATGTGCTGGGAATTGAACATGTCGGGGGCTTCAGTTCCAGCCCCAGGGTCTCTACACCAGTGATCACCTCTGGACTTGACTCCTTTCTCTTTCTTCTTGGGTGAGATTTGGGGGTTTGCAGCAATCATCAGAACCCCATTACTGCTATTTAAAAAGGTCTTCTCAGGAAGTAGTTCCTGTTTTCAGAGACAGAAAAGGGGAACAAGGGGGAATATATGGGGCTTTGGTGTATTTGTTGGTTTTTGCAGTTAAGGGTCCTCTGCAAATGTTCTCTTCAACAGTTTTCAGGGATCTGATGCAGCAGATGTGTCTTGGACTTCATTTCATTCTCCCTCAATCCATCTCTGTCATGATTTAGAATAGAACAAAGGTGGTCAGGGGTGAATGAAACCAGACATTCAAAAAGAAAAAAGGTACAGCACACTTCAGGAGCATTTTTATGATGATACGATCCAACAACCTCATACACTGCTACTGACCTTAACATGATGACAATTTAAGAGCATTAATGATCTGTATGAGCATCTTCATCTGCCTACAGAAAAAAGGCAGAAGCAAATATTAACATAGCTTGGTACAGGCTGACTTCTTTTCTGATTTCACTTTATTTTGATGTTCTGTGTATTCTGTCCACTATTACTGTTCACTGTAGCGCCATCATCTTACCAGCTCCACTTAAAACTGCATTAAATACTGCACTAAAAAGAGCAATGTGGTTCAGGCTTGGGAGAGATTTGAGGGTTGTTTGCAGTACCTTAGTTAGATCAAGCTTGTACTGTAACCATATCTAATGACCTTTTATTTCATCATTTAGAACCTGGCTTCTTATGTAAATATATATATGCACATATATAGATATGTAACATGTTTGTGTATCTATACACACATTTATGCATGTCCATAAACATAGGAAAGCACAGAGTGCTCTAAGTGGCATCTGAGGATATATCGTTGAGTTCATAACCCATAATTTCTATTCTCCTAGGCACTGTAAAATTCATTAAGCTAAGTAAAATGGCAAATTATTGGAGTACATGGAAGCGTGCTTGTTTGATTTTTGGGCTCTTGTCCATGTTGCTTACCGAGCAATGCTGCCTCGTATTAGAAGGGTCGTGATTTCTAAAGACTCTAATAAAGCAAGTCATATTATGTGTGTGTATTAGAGTGTAGCAAAAAGCCTTTGTTCATTCTGACTGCAGTGGAGCTGACTTAATGCCCTGTTCTGCAGCTGTCCTGTAACTACTGCTCACTCCAGTATTTCTTCTGCGAGAACCAGTTTTGTCCATCCCACAGGTTTGTTCAGGAATGTTTACAGCAATGTCCTTCGAGGTTTTTTTAGCCTGTGACCAGTCTAATGAAACAACTGGATTGTTGCTAGAGTAGTGTAGAAAGCTGAGGAATATCTCCTGGCAGCCATTTTATGTTGGGGTCTGATAGGCTGGAGTATCTGTACAAATCAGCCCTCAAGGTGTTCAGAGCGCAGAAGCATTCATGAGTTTACTCCTTGCATCTCAGGCTCCCTTGTTGCAACTAAAGAGTTGTCAAATCATTTCCTTAAGGGTTTAGGGAATGAGACTCAAAGGATTCGACTTCAAAAGAGCCTGTCAGCTGTTGGTTTGCATTTAGACACCTAAATGAGCAGGCTAGCGTTGCAGGTCATTCGGCATCCAGCAGACTCAATTGATTTTGTTGGGGTTGTTTGTATGGAACACTTCTGATACCTGACTGCATCTTCCAGATGGCTAACAGGGAGCTGAGCACGTTGGCTCTAGCTTGGGCTGGGTGTGCTTAACACGGCTGAAAACCCATTCCAGGGTGTCTTGTTTTCCCAATGCAGCTTTTCGGGATGCATGGCAGTGCTTCTGGCAGGCTCCTAGGCTGCGCACGTCATCCTGCTCACCATCAGTCCGCTCTGCAGGGAGTCCTTGCTCAGTAGCTGATGGTGGAGGCTAAAGGTGAAAAAATATGCTCAGACCTTCCCCTCCTCCCTGCCCATACGCTAAGCAAGGGTAAGGATAAGCGGCTGCCAAGGAATCCATCATTTGTCCTGGTCTGAAACCTATAAATAGCCAGATCATTAAAGGTGTCGCTTACAAAACGCCTTTGTCACAGAAGCTATTTATGGTGTGGACTTTGGCTCTGCACAGTTTTCTAGGACTGCCAGAAGCAATGTTGCTCTACCTGAGTAGTGAGCTTGGCAGAGCTGCTAGCGATTTCCTCTTCTTCTTTGCATTATTATAAATTCATTTTGGTGCAAAGGAGAGCAGAATTTGGCCTCATCTTCTATAACCAAATAAGAAATAAAACTATCCGATGACTAGCAAAATTTTCATAGAAGTGTTTTAGATAGGGAAGTAAAAATACTCCCATAATCTTTAATGATCTTCAAGGGAAAGGAAAGAAATGCACTTTTTATTTTAAAGATTTCACTGTGTTGCTGCTTACTGTCTGGGGAACTGAGAATGCCACAGCCCAATGTCGAATGCGCGCACTTTAAATGAGTTGTAATGAAAAGATACAGGGACAGAGTGTTTGGTGGTTACAGGGCTATTAGGAGACTCAGCAGACCCAGATTAATTTCGGTCCTTTGCCTCAGACCTATGTTATTACCTTGGTCAGGTTACTCAGTCTGTAAAGGGAGAATGATGCATGGCTATCTGTAAGGGTGCCATAGAATGCTTTGGGTTAAAAGAGACCTTAAAGATGCTCTGGTTTCAACCATAAAGGGACACCTTCCGCTACACTGGGTTGATCCAAGCCCCATCCAACTTGACCTTGAACACCCACAGGGATGGGGTACCCACAGGTTGTCTGGGTAATACATTCCAGTGCCTTACCACCCTCACAGTAAAGAATTCTTCCTGATTTCCAATCCAAACCTACTTCATTCAGTTTAAAGCCATTATCCCTTGTTCTATCACTAGAAGCCTTTGTCAGAAGTCCCTCTCTAGCTTTATTGTGGGCTCCCTTTAAGTACTGGAAGGTGCCCTAAGGTCTCCCCAGAGCCTTCTCTTCTCCAGTCTGAAGAACCCAAACTCCCTCAGCCTTTCTCCATAGCAGAGGTGCTCCAGCCCTCTGAGCATCTTCATGGCCTCCTCTTGACTTGCTCCAGCAGGTTCCTGTCCTTACAGTGCGGCCCAGGACATGTTTGGCTTTCTGGGCTGTGAGTGCACATTGATGGGTTGTGTTGAGTTTCTTGTCCACCAACACCCCCACTTCTTCTCCCCAGGGCTGCTCTTGATCCATTCTCTGCCCAGTCTTGGGATTGGGATTGCCCTGACTCACGTGTAGGACCTTGCACTTGGCCTTGTTGAACTTTAGGAGGTTTGCATGGGCCAACCTGTCCAGGTCCCTCTGGATGTTCTCCCTTCCCTCCAGCATCTCTAATGCACCACACAGCTCTGTGTCCTCGGCAGACTTGCTGAGGCTGTGCTCAATCCACTGTCCACGTCACCAGGCAAGATGGTTGTCACAATTCCGACACCTGAGAAACGCCACTCATCGCTGGTTCCCATTCGGATGTCGATTGACTGCAACTCTTTGAGTGCAACCACCCAGCCCATTCCTTTTCCATTGAGTGGCCCATCCATCTAATCCAGTTTAGAGACAAGGATGTTGTGTGGGACAGTGTCAAATGCTTTGCACAACTCCACGTGGATGACGGCAGTTGCTCCACCCTTATCCACCAATGCAGTTTTTTAAGGGTGTTGTTTCAGTTCATGCAGCCCCCAAATATGCTGGAATCCTTCATTTTGTACTAGAAATGGATTAGGTGCTATTATTATTTCCGTAGGTTTTTCTATAGTTGTAGCGTTAACTACAAGCAACATGATTTGATTTCAGATCAGCAAGGGTCTCTTCCGTTAACCAAAGCCATTTAAATCATGAAGATTTTCTCTTTATTAAAAACACAGAAATGAATGTTACTCAAATCAATTACTACCGAAAAATGCTTTGCTAATCAAGTTAGGAGCAACTCTGCCCATTCCATTGTTTCAGTGATGCATTGAATATGACAGGCCAGCTTGACTGAAGGCAGCCAGTGTGTGTGTATATATATATACACATATATGAGAGTGTGTGTGTGTGTGTGTGTGTGTGTGTGTGCGTGTGCAGCACAGCTGATGCTCGCTGAAAGCGTTTGTGTGGTGAACTGTGACATTTATAGTGAAATCAAGGTTTGCTGGCTGACAGACATGAATTTGCCAGAGGCCATCCCTCCTCTCCACACTCCCTGACACGTTTGTGCACTCACACGCACACACACACACACACACACACACACACAGACATATCTTGTCTGCTGATTTCTGGCAAATCCTATGGATACTTGCAATCTCTGCTCTCAAGACATTTGCCAGCCAGCCTCTCATAATGTCTTGTGTGCATTCCTGCAGGCTGAAAAAAAAAGAGTAAGAAGAATTACAGATGATTCAATTAAACTGATATTGTTCACAACAAAAATGAGAGCAAATGCAATTTGGGTCCTGTTCATGTGACTTAATTATCTCTTACCTCCCCACTCCACCCCCTTTTTTAGAATTTAAAAACAATTATGATATAATTGCCAATCTGGAGATCCCTAGATATGCAGTAAATACGCTTTGTCTCACTGAATGCTCTTTTCCCTGATTCAGAAATGGGACCTTATTAAAAATGCACACACACAAACACAAAAAAAAATCGCATAAAGTCATCAAATGACCTTCAGGAAATAAAATTCTGTAATACTGTATACCCAGGAAAGACATATCCATGTATTAAGTGAGTGAATCTGTTAAAGTCATTGAAGATAATTAGCTGTGTGCATTTATAAGATGCATACACTTTCAACACTCGAGGCAAATCCCTAGAAGTCAATTGAGACCTTCTCTGATAGAGGCATGGAGGTGCATTTGAAGACCAAACATGCCTTTTTTGCCTGAATTAGTAACGTTTCAAAATTTACTAACAGCTTTTTAATGTGTAATCAGCTTGACTTAATGGGGAAGAAAAAAATCGCGATCATTAGGAAGCCCATACCGAGTGTATGTATTCACGCGGTGGGAAAGTGCCTCGCAGTATACAGTGGTTTGGAGTAAGTAGGATCCATTACCCATATCTGATGAAGGGCTGTCAGATATGAAGCAAATTTAGAGACCTGCTTGTCCCTTCAGCTATTCATCACTGCTGAGTAGCTCTAGCGGCAGCCGGTGGTATTTTTAGAGAGGAGAATGATATGGAATTTCTCCGTGTGCCGAACATTAGCTGATCCCATTACTCAGAGCTGCTCGGAAAGTCACAGCTGACACATCGGCTTGGTGGCAAAGAAGAGCGATTGGCTCAGAAGGGAAAACACGGAGGAGACGTCTGAGGAGGGTACATTTGTGGGGACATTGCTACGGTGAGACTTTCATCAGCTGAGGTCCTGTGTTACTTGGAGTCAGCAGCAAAATGCAAAGATAATTTTTGAAATGTACATTTTCTCAGGATTCTGTGCGATTTTGTCCAGGTATGTTGTCCCATAATACATGTAATAGTTTGAATAATAAGAATAATAACTCATTGTTAGCTCCTTAAAGCATCCAGCAGCTGAAAAAAGGTTTGTCCTGAGCTTCAGGGTATTTTCAAAATAATGTGGGCAGCTGACTATGAACAAGCTATTTTGCAAACAACCAAAGTCATCTGTATTATTATTTATCATTATTTCATCAAAGAAAATCCATTTAGTTTAATGCTCATTTGAATTGCTTCCCTTTAAGACCTCCAAATCCTAATAATGTGTCGAACACACTCCAGAATGTCAAAATAGTAAATTGTATGTAATTTTCTTTGACAGTAAGTGGATGAGTCCTTGCCAGAATTGTTCCTCTTTACACCCGGTGTGAAGTCATTGCTTTTCTTCTATCAAGTGATATTTGACTTTTTAAAACCTCCTAACAAGAACACTGCTGACCTTCTCGTATCAAATTCAGCTCAGTGGGGCTGTGGGGAGCGGGGAGAGGTGGTCAGCAGGCAGTGGCCTTCTGCCTGCTCTGCTGCAGCTCCACGCCATCAAGAACCGAGGGTGGGCACATGTGCCAAACATTTAAAAGCTGGACGATTGGATAAAGAATGTCCTTTTTTTCGAATAGCTCCAGTACTCAGCCCCAAGCGCTGCGATACTGAACTTCCAAAGCTCTGGGCTTACAATGAATAGCATTCATCTTTGCTTCTGGTTCTGATCTTGTAAAAGCTAACTCATGCATGCACAACATGATAGACCATGTTACGCCTCAGAGCCTTTTTCAGAGCTATCATCTAATACATTTTTTATAAGCCAGAGTGCATTCATAGAATTCTGCCTCAAAAGGCATTCGGCTTTAATGGCTGCACTGAAATGTCTAGGCTGGCTACTTGTGCTGTTTGAAACAAAAGGGTAGTGAAAATGTTGACATTTTTTATAGTAGCCTTTAAATTTCAGGGCTTTTTTTATTAAAGGTATGTTGTTTACAAGGAGAAGAATGTCTAGAGAAAAGCTTCTTTCTCCTAGTCCTAAATGAAAAGGGTCAGAATTTTGGCAGCCAGGAAGGTGTGTGCTCTTTGTGGAAGTGGTTGGTGGAGTGTATTTTATACCACGTATACACACATGCGTCCGTTGCTCTCTAGAGAGGCTGATCTTGGAACAGGTTAGATTAAGAAAATTTCAGTGTCAGTCCTGTGATTTAGCTCAGGTTAGCTGCTAATAAGAGAAGGGAAGAGCAAAAATGGTTCGTGGCTATAATTTTGTAACATGCATCAAAGTACAAAAAAAAAATCCCCAAATTTCAATTGATTAAGGAATGCTTGAAAAAATGTATTTACCCTTATTGAAACTACTCCAGTAGATGGACAAGTTTGTACTCTCACTGAGAAATTGGTTTTCTAAAGAAAGTTGGTAATCTGAGGTAAACAACAGTGCTCTTGAATTTTTCTAGTACTCTGCAGGCAGGACTGCATTCATTTGGCTTCCTCTGATACATTTTGAAGATTATTTTCTGATGTATCAGAAATTTGATTTAGCAGCTAGAGTTATTCTTGGGTTTGTATGTAACTGGAAAGCTTGTTTGTCTTTGAAATAGGGAAGACATTTGTAGTGGTAGAAAAATTGAGATTTTACCTCCTAATGCTTTCTTGGAGTCCCAAGATAGAAGTTCTGTTGAAGCATTTTAGAAAATGCTTTTTGTTTTTTTTTAAGATATTTCTGAAAGGCTTCAAGATAAAAATTCTGTGAACTGCTGGTTATGAGTGACTCATTTTAAAATCAGAGTTTGGCTCTGTGCTTATTCTTTGAAAATCCTGCAGAGATGGAGAGTGTGTCAGAATCTGGGCCTTTGATTCGCTTCTGTGTAAGGGATAGAGAGTGTCTTCTGCTTTGTCCTAAGAAGAATAATTTGTCTTGATGTTATTGTCCTAAAGTGTGTTTGAAATAATGTCTATGTATTTCTGAGTCAAATTAGTGGCTAAGGCAAGATAATTGAATTGTATCTTTTGTGTGTGAGGTATTTGGTGGAAAAATTTGTCCAGATTTTAAAATATTTAATTATGAAGAGTTGTGTACAAGTTGCCACACTTAGCTTTGTTTTGTCATGTTGTTGCCAAAACAAATTGTTGACAGCTCATGCTCTGAAAGTGTCCAAGGCCAGGTTGGATGGGGCTCTGAGCAACCTGGTCTAGTGGAATGTGTCCCAGTCCATGGCAGGGGCGTTGGAACAAGGTGATCTTTAAAGGTCCCTTCCAACCTGAATGATTCTGTGATCTTCTGCCCTTGATCCCATCATACAGACATTTAGGTATTGTGCTTATGGGTTTCTTTTGATTCTAGCAAGCAGTCTAACCTTTTGTGCATGTCTTTCTTTCCACGGGACTTAAATATCATTTTCCTTGCAGGAAAAGCCCTGGGGGAGGGTCTGACTGGACAGAAAGTTGCATAGGAGTCAGTTTTGCACCCTTGCAGCACAGAAGGACTGTATTAGGGTGTCCTAAAAGGGTATGCACCAGGCCAGGTGAAGGGATTGTTTCTCCATTTGATACCTGTGAATCCATATCTATACATGGTGTCCGGTTTTAAGCTCCCTAGGACAAGACACTGTGCAAGGCCTGCTGGGGGGAGTTTGGTGGAGGGGACACCAAGATAATTAGAGATCTGGAATGACATAGGCGTGGCTCAAAAAGCTGCCTTATCCTGGCAGAGAAGGGGAAGGGGAAGTCCTAAAGGTGTTCTGAACTCCTTACTGACAGGTTACAAAGACAACAGAGCAAGACACTTTTTTTTCCCCAGAGGTGCACAGAGTACGCAGGACGGGAGGCAGTAGGCACAAGGTGTTAGCATAGAAATGCCAATTTTGATACAAGAAAAAAATTTTCACCATGTCGTGGTCAAACACTGTAACAGGAACCCAGAAGGATTGTCCTTGGAGATACTGAAATATCTGCACAGCCCAGAGCAACCTGATCTAGTTGGCCCTGCTCTGAGGGTGGCTTGACCAGGTGACCTCAAGATGTCCCTTCCAACCAAAATTACCCTGTGAATGTGTGCTGACACAGGCTCTCTCTGATTAACAATGCAGTCAGGAAATCTGAATGCTGACAAAAGGGAAGAGGTCAGTTCCTCCTGCTTTAAGAACCATTTGTGTGAAGTTAAACCAAAAAACCCCAAATGAAATGCCCTTGTTTTGAGATTGGCACAACTTGTGACCCAAAGTCACCAAGTCAGAATTTTTTTGTCACATTCTGCAGAAGCAAAAACCACATGGCTGTATTTTGCAGTGATTGCAGTAGTAATTTATGGTTCTTGCAGGATATTAAGTATTTGTAGCCACCTCCATTGCACTCTTACGTTTGGACATGGTAAAGGAAGAACTTTTTGGTTCCTAGGGTATGAGCCAGTCATGAAGTATGTCTTCAGAATCAACAAAATGCCCACCTTTCTTTTTGCTTTTTAGACTGTCAGGACATCTAGAAGCAGATTTAACATATCTAACCTCTTAAAGCTATAATTAGCATTAATTTCTACTGCAGTAGTATTCAGAGAGCTAATCATCTTCAGTTGCTTGATGAACAAACATATAAGAGATCCAAACTTTTTTTCACCCTCTCCAACATAAACAATTAATTTGATTGTTAAGCTGCCTGTGCAACTCCTGAAAAGATCCACCCCAGCTGGACCTTGTAGACAATTGTAGCTGCCCTAAATGTTCATCCATCAGGGGCCTTTCACAGCTGATGGATGAAGAATGGGCGCTACAGAAGGGTGCCTCAGATGTTTTGGGTGCTACTAGGATAATACATCTGAGATTTTTTTGCCAGGGAAAGGATTTGTCACAGACCAAATTTCTAGCAATGTTCAAGGGCCTGGAATAACACCCAGGACTTGAGTCATGGTCCAGAGCCTGTGCTGGTTTTATGCTCTATCTACCATGATCCTAAAGATACCACTCTACCTGAAACATGATGGGCTGTCTCACAGAATTTTATTTGGTCTGTTTTCTCCAGAAAAGTGTGTTTTGCACACCTGTATCCCTTCTGAAAGAGGCAGTCTGTCATTCTAGATGTTTTTAAAAGCAGCAGACAGCAGCCTCGCTCAACATTTCTGCAATAATGATGACAACCACTGGAATAATATAAACCACTTACTAATCAGTTTGCAAAGGCAGGACATCTGCTTTACACAATACAGAAGCAAATTAAGGAGGCTTTCACAGTATTTTGAAATTGTGTGTTCGACTTTAAAGAGAGAGCAAGAGAGAGAGAAAGAAACTAATGGTAAATAAATTGGACCATAGTGCTAGTTTTCATCCAGCTGTATGTGGCTCTAAAACAGCTATCTCAGAAAGGAACCTATTATTTATTAATTCAAGATGACTCCAAAAAGCAATTCCTTCATAAATTTCTTCCCAACAACTTTCTAATCTCAGTAGGTTCTTGGCAGAAGTTGTGCTGGGAGAGTATGTGCTCAGTCACAGTCTTCACTATTGTAGTTCCAAGTGGCTCTTGTCTGTAGACATTTGGCTTTTTGAAGGGTTAAAGGGTTTTGCATGCAGGTGTACGATGTGTTAGGTGCTGACTTTAAACTACTGTGTCCTACCTTGCATTGCAGAAGGAAGAGAGGGAGTCTGGGATTCATGGCATCCCAGATTTAATGGGTTTGGTTTGTATGGCTTTGTCAAGGTTCCATCATCTTCCTGGTAGCAGCCCCAAAACCACTTCTCACTGCCTCTAAGAAGCTTCATACATCATCTCCTGAGCTTAAAAGTTTAATATTTTTCATGCATGAAAGACTGTCAGCTTGTGTTCTGAGATGTAGTATTTGAGCAGGGAGGAGACCAGCTCAGCTGCTTTCAGGGATTAAGGGTGAGAGTCAGGAGTAAGACAAGTGGGCAAAATTTAGATACAGATGTGATTTAGGATGGGCATTGCACAAGCAGATCACTCAATTTATTTTCTTGGATATGTATTTCAATAGACAGCTATGTCTGGTGGGGTTTAGAATGAACCTGGACAGAAATTCTGAGACAAATTTTTATAACTCTCTGGTCCATGGCAAGGATGCCAGTTTAACCTCTTTCTTATCTGATCTAAAGACTAGTGGGATTGGGATCTGAGCTTATGTTTCCAGCAGTTAACCACATCAGTACTGTTTGGTTAAGCAAATTCATTTAAAATTGGGAGAATACAAGTCAGAACTACACCTGATTGCCTGGAGAACCCAGTTGTGGAATACACACAGTGCTGTCCTCAGAATGTTTTAGATGGCACAACAGATAACCAAAATCTGACGGTCCAGAGAAAATGAGTCCTTTTGGGAAATGCAGATGTTAAAGATCTGAACACTTGCAGCCTTTAACTAGGAGAAAAATGCACTTTAAGTTCATCAATATTTCCTTTTTTTCTTGGAGTGGGGAATGTACTGATTGGCTGAATTTCTGTGGAAATTGCTGGTTCTGCTAATGGTAAGAGTAACACTTGGCCACTTAAAAGAAAAGGGAAGAACTGAATCCATTTGTGGAATATGTGTATATTATCCCTTTTACTTTTTCCTGGATATGCAATTCCCACCTTGATCTCAGAGTTGGAAAGTTTAAGATATAACACAAAACATACCATTACAAAGGATGTTTAAAGCTCTTAAGGAATCGGTTTTCATTTAAGTCCAAAGTAATGATGTGCTGGTTTTCTTTCGTCTGTTTATTTTTAAAGGTGGTGAAATATTTAGTACACTGTGTTACACTTTTCCCCCTTCTAGATTAAGTGTTCTGGCTACCCATCATCTTTAAACTGAAATGGCACAGCAGAGTAATAATGGAGCAAGTCTCCACTAGAAGCTTTTTCTAAACCAAAAATGTGTGACCGTTTGGATTTCAGGGAGCTACTCAGTGTTTCTCCCAGCTGATCCTCCCATGAAGGGTGACAGCAACGACTGGGTCTTCTGTAAAACTCTGGTCTCCTCTGGTGTCCATGGGTTTCATCTGTCTAGAATTAAAAGGTATCAGAACTCTTTGTAGTGCTGCACTGCAGCAGAAATGGGGGGTTTCCTCTCTCATTGGTGTAGCAGCTCTCCAGAGTGCTCTGTCCCACCATCACTTCAGTGTTTGCTGACGAGTGGGGATTCACTGACTCTCTCCACACTTCTTACTGATATAGAACACCACTGGTCTGCACAATACTCTCTCCAACAGGCTTAGAACTTGCTGCATAACTTAGCCTAATTATTAATTTTATTTCATTTTGTGCAGCTCTCTCTTTCTACCTGGAAACAGAGATATTGCAACACTGCCAGAGCATCTCTCAGAATCACCACTGCTCCAGACACTTCCAGCACCTGTGTTTTGTGAACTCTTAGGTGCACATTACCTCAATACTTATTTTTGGACTAGATGCCCACAGGGAGCCCCCGGAATAATATTTTTGCAGTAATTCAGGACTGAACTCCCTGTGGTTAGGATATACAAAGATATTCTAAGGATGGCAGTGATTTGTGCCTTCTGCACAGTGTTTCTCAAGCCTCAAAATGTCTTTCCCTCAGCAATTTAAAGGTTGCTGTTGGCTGTGACTGCAGGGGAAAAGACATTACTGTTTCTGTGAAGAAGTTAGTTGTGAACATGAAAAAAGCTTCAGTAATTTCTCTAAGGGGAGGCACCAAACCTCATAAAAATATTTACTGTGCTTATGCACAGCTTTTCTACACTTTGTTGGTTATAAATAAAATAAAGGTACCCAGATTACATTTCATAATAGAAGACAGGCGAGCTGAAAAATTTATAAAGGTGAGAGAGAATTAAGAATTATAATTTCTCAGTTAACATTTGAATGATATGGCTCTATTATAAACCATTTAATGCAAGATGCAAATGAATGCATCTGAAAAGGGAATTCATGTTTGTGGGTTTACTGTAATCGAGCACAGTACGTATTTGAAGGCGTTCTTAGGGAAATGAAGGTTTAAGGCTAAATATGACTATTCTGCTGAAAAGCTCAAAAATGTTTTAATCAAGTAGAGAAAACAGGTCCTTAAACAAATAGGAACCTCGGGGTGCTCCTTGGGGGCATGTGAGACCACAAGATCTTGAGTAATCAGGGGGTTCTAAGGCAAAGAGAAGAGCCCCCCAAAACTGGTTTTGTGGTATTGATACTCACTGTAGAAGGTCTCACTTCATTCTAGATCTGACATGCTCAACACTCTCAGAGCAGCAAATTATCTCCCTCATCACCAAGTTTTGATGAGAAGGTGCCTTAAAAGGCCATCAGTGCTCCTGGAAGAGGGAAAGAGGCACCACTGCCCCTCATGTGGGCGACAAAAGGCTGCTGCCAGCCCCTTGGGTCAGCTTTCCCAGGGGAGGGTGTGCCCAGTGTCTTGTCTGCTGAAATAAATCAGCTGTGTTTGAGGGACAAAAATGGCAGAGATGCAGAGATGGAAAAACCCAGCCGCAAAGCCCCACAGGCGCTGGAATCAGGAGGAGCGGCAGGGTCGGGCCATCCAGCAGAGCGACAGGCAGGAGCACAGGGTGGTAGGAAATCCATTAATTACTGTGACAATTGGTGTCCAAAGACAGGAACGGTAGAGTAGCTCCTCCCAAGCGAAGCTGGAAGATAAATATTGCCCCCTGATGAGTAAGGGAGGTCGTGGGAAGGCCTCCACTGGCAGATCTCGTGACAGCGCTTCAAAGATAAATATTTGTGGGGATACCTTTAAATGCTGATGCTTTCCTCCTCTCTGGGAAAACACTGCAAATAGCATTTTCTAGCCCAGAGCCACTGAGCAGGAGTAAGCAGTTGCAATCTGTTGACACTCTATGTTAAAAGCCACAATCTGTATCTGGCGAGCGAGCAGAGGTTTGAAGTTGGAGTTGAACTAGCTGAGGTAAATAGGCAGGAATGGGTGCTTTGGTCTTTAATTTGTATTCAGTTTTAATAACATTTAATTGATTTTTGAAGTATTTTTGGAGCTTTCAAATAATTTGTAATGGTCTTTCAGCGCTTTAGTTATACAGCATCATATTTCCAGTTAAAGATTCATTATTTAATTAATGCAGCTCAGTCAAGTCCTGATAAATATGAGCACCATCAGAGCTATTTTTGTTTCCTGATTCATTTCTCCAGCAGGACTGAGGAAACATGGCCTTGAACCATGTTTCTAATGGTGAACTAATTTCCTGCTGAATAAAAACAAGGAAGAGAATTATCTGCATATATTCTACCAAGGACTCTACCACATAATACAGAGATTAATAATATCATTACATTTCTCCCCCTTCCAGAAACCTTACTTGACTTCACTAAGCCACACACTCTGAAGTAGAAAGCCAAACACTGAACAGAAATAGTAGCTAACATATAAAAAGAAGATTAAGGAAAGAAAAATAACATTCTTAGCTCTGTTTTGGCTGTACTGTTTTCATAACCGAAAATCAACCTCTGTTTCTAAACAATTTATATTCTGTTTGGCTATTAGCATTGCTGCCATTTAAAGCTCTCTCCTTTTTCTTCCCTCTCCTCTCACCCCCAGTATTTCATTTTTATACCTGTCATGAAATGGTCAGGGTCGGAAGTCAGCGCAGAGTGCATCATTTGTACATTGTGTCCCTTTTCCTCATGTGCCTCTGCTGCCAGAGAAATTGAACTTTCATCCATTAAAAATCCATTTATTGTGTCTTGACTTCACTGAACTAAAGAACAGGACATTTCATCAAACAGTACAGTTTAAAATCAAATTAAATTGTACTAGTGCCCAGAAAATGTGACATGATAAAGACCCCAGCCATTTAAAAAATCTTTTTCAAGACCTTCCTGATTTCACTTACTGGTACTTCCACACGTCCTTTAAAGTTCAAACTGGTCATTGTTGCAAGGACTCGCCATGGGACACCTGAAAGGACCCCTCTGGGCTTTTTCTTTCCCTTTCCTCCTTTCCATAAAGCAGGTGATGAGCACTTCTTACAAATTCCTGCCCTCTCAGGCTTGGCGCCTGCAAGCTGAGTCTGGGTGTAAGTGGTTCCCAGTGGTGATGTCCCTGTCCTTTCAGGTGATCCAGCATGATGGACATCACTGGAAGTACAGAACTGCCATCTCCAGTGAGGACTTATGTTGGAGCACCCTGTGTTTGAGTAACTCAGTGGCAAACCCATTAAAATCAGGGGAGGTAATGCCTGTCCAGCAAACTTGCCTGATGGCCTTTCAGCTTGGCTAAAACATTCCCCCAAAAATGGGGGTTGCATCATATGTTCTTCCCTAATAAACTGCTCCCTTTGTTGCCATAAGTACCCACAGCCTGTAGGGGAGAGCCTCCCTAAATATGGTTCTTATCCCAGTTACAGTTTCCACAATGCTGCTGTGCCGCTGGAGTCGGAGAAGCTGGAGTTTCGCAGATGGATTACAGAATTAAACTGTGCGACTTGCAGGGCTACATATGTGCAGAGTTTCTGGGAGTCCGGGAATGAAACCGGGGGCTGAGAAAACACCCGTCTTCCAGACCCCAGTGCACGGGCAACAGCTGGAATTTGCACGGCTCCTTATTCAATTAATATTCAGAAGCCACTATTGTATTTTCCCAAGAGCAAAGAGACAGTAAAAGCAAGCTGCTACGTCTGGCTCCGCTGTTTGTCCTCCCCCTTATGCAGTGTTGGGTTGTTTGGTTGGTTGTTGGTAGTGTTTTGTTTCTATTTTAACCTCTTATAAATATGTGTTACATTTGGCAAAGAGGCAACTGGGGACCGGGAGGAGAGCAGCAAAGTGGTGTTTCAGAAGCCAAGAGAGAAGCATGTTTGAAGTGAATTGCACCAGATTTTTGTTCAGACGGGAGGCGCTTGATTTAGGTTTTTAGCTTGACTTACTTCCATGCATAGTGAACTGCTGAGATGCTTGTTTGTATTTAAGATTTTTCTAAGGTATGGTTTGGGTTTACAGTCTAATCAACAAGAGGAAGGTTTACTACAGTGATAAATATTTATTTGTATGTAATGCTCACAGTGTTTTTAAAATGTAAGCAACAGATTAAATACAAATCAGTTATCACTGCCTTTCATTTTTGAAAAATGAGGTGTATCTTTTCAGTTTTGGACTGCACTCTGTATTCTAAGTGGAAGCAGATAACAAAATGATATTTAGAAAACATAATTTATAGACCCTTCTTTTGTTTATGTATACATAAGAGGTGTCCATTCTGTTTGTGTACAGAAGGAAGACAGCCAGCGTGATGGTTTTTCTGGCACTCAAGCTGCTCAAATAGGACATCAGGCCAGGGAATGTGTTCCCCTACGGTGCTTTCTGGACCGAGGCATGGTCAGGCCCTTGAATTGCGTGTAGCACACAGGCTCCGGAGGAGCTGATTCTCTGGCAATGTGCTTTTTTTCCTGCTTAAGACCAGCCCTGGAGAACGAGAAGTGAAAGAGAGTTACTGAATTTCATAGCTTGTTACTTACTGTCTTCAATGGATGATTTCAGCCTAGAAACCATTTATCATTTCTTGCAAAGTATTGACAAGTGACCGAAAGCTAAAAGGAGGTTGTGGAAGTCGTTTTTAGTTTGCAATCAAAATGAGAGGCTTTGGGGAATCTGGCTTCCTTCTTTTTCTGACCCACCAATATGAGGGCAGTGACAATGGGAAGCACTACAGTATTTTTTTATATAGTTTGTATTGTAATATATCACCTCAAATAGAAGCTTTTAATTTCCCTCCAACATAGGCTGAGGATATGCAGGTCAATGTTCTTGGCTTCATTGTTTGGTTTTTTGATTTCAGGATTTCCATGCACACCAGTTGCAGCATTTTAATAGCAAACTACTTTTTTCTCGTACCTCATCATGGTTTAAATAATTGATTTTGGTTTCTATTTGTACCCTTTTTTTCTATTTTGACAAATTATGATTATAGCGTTCAGCTTTATCATTGTCTCATAAATGACATAACAACTGCTTGTGAATGCCCATAAGTTTTTATTGTTGTGTGTGAATGTTAATAACAACATTGCAGAATGGCACAGAGAAGGTTTAGCAGAATAATGTTTGCATTTCCTCTAGTAAAATATCATACCATAGTACAATCCCTGGATAATAAAGCCATAGATTCTCTTATCTATCTGTGTCACGGTAATGAATCATGAGCAGGGCTTCTAAATAGAAGGTGTGTGTTACATCTGTGATATGGATAGATAGAATCATAACTCTTGTAGATATTGAAGGGTTATGATTCATCCAGTGCCTGAGAAAATTAGTGCCATCCCCAGAAATTCCAGTTCTTGCTTCCCGTGACTGAATGGGTATCATGGGCTTTCTGATCACCTACTGCAATACGTGTGTACTGAGCAAGCAGCAGGCACAGAGCTGACGTGCAAAGAGTTGGAAGTTTGAAGCATTTCTGGGCTTGGGGGATCAGTGTCTGTACCACCTTTTCTGTGTGGGCGCGTCAGGCTTCACTTATGCATAATGGCACCAGTAGGGAATAAATGATATTACAAAAAAAAATTGTATCAAGTCCTTTAAAAAAAAAAATCCATTTCCTCCAAGGAAATACAGTTTATTTCCTAAATAATTTCCTCCTTCTCCAGCAAATTTTCTGCAGGGCGCTGATATCTAGACCATTGAGTAATGTAAATTTGGACCTCTGGAGTCATCTGCTCCAAACCCTAAATCAAAGCAGATCCAATGAGATCAGCATGCTCAGGGACTTGTCGTGCCATCACACACAAAAATTCCAGGAGCGAAACACCAGTTTAATGCTTTTAATTCCCTCTTGTTATTAATATGTTGTTGTCATACTTTGCTTCTTTGTTTTAGTTTGAGAGGGTATTAATGTGTGTCTGAATGGGATTAAACATGTATAAATCTTGCAGTGACTGATGGTTTAGGAAACAGCTGTTTTCTTCAACTAGAAGGTTTTACTCCTGAAAAAAGCTTCTAGTATTTCTTGAAAGCTGACTCAAAATCTTAGTGCAAATTAGGTAATGATATATATATTTTGCTAAAAATCTATCAAGCATTAATTTCAAACTCTCTTTAGAAGAACACAAAAACCTCAGTGAGACACCTATCCAGGAATAAAAGAACAGGTTCAGGCACTTAATGTGTTTAAAATTCCTGCTTGTTTTGTTGTGGGATGGCAGGAATGTGGGATAAATGAAAAGCCTTGAGTCTGAACCAAACCTGACACAGAAGAGGGGTGAGATGGCAAGGCAGGAGTAGGACAAGGCACAGGAAACCGTGGCACAGCTCCTGCCCCTTTCCTTCTCCATTCCCTAGAAAGCCAGAACTGTGACCAAACAAGCCAAAGCAGCAAAGCCACGGGAGGTTGCACCCTGCCTTTCACCTTTTATCTTCCCTGGCCCTCTGCAGGCAGCGCAGAGTTCAGTGTTTGTGCGGTTCTTCTCTCCTAGGAAATCTCAGCAGTCAGGAAAACAATCTTAGCTCTTTTAACACTAATGAAAGTTGAAGGCAGTAAACAAAATCATGGAGTAAATCATCCAGTGCTGACATGTCTTTTGGAAGCAAAGAGCCTTTCATTCGAAGATGTGAAATAACATTTCCGTCGTGTTTTTGCTCGTCTGATAATTAGAAGTGATTTAGGATGGCAGTGAAGGTGCCTCTAATGGGCACCTTGTGGGTGTTAATAAAAGGAAGAATACATTAAATGTAGTGATTTGTGATTGGGCTGATGGGGTTAATATTTTCTTAGAATATAGCCAGCCGTTTTTCTTCCAAGTAGCAATGTAATGTAATTATAAGGACCTTAGTAGATGGACTCAATTGCTCCTATCATGAAAATTAATTTCAGGAACATGCTGAGGCTTTCTTTCATTTCTTCTTTATTTTCTACACTGTGCAGGGGGTAGCAGACACACACAAATGAAATTATGTTTGAGCAGACCTCACAGAGGCCTGGCCAATTCCTGTGAATGACTGAAATTGAAATCTGTGGGAAGGAGACTATTTCTTTTTACATTCCTTGACATATTTTGCACCTGTAAAACTCCCAGTTTTCTTGCATGTTCTTTCAAAGCGCTTGACGAAGCTAGACAGATATCTCCAAATTATACGATGGAAAAATGAAATATGCTGAGTTTTCCCAAAATGTTTCTCGGAAGTAACTGAGCTATGATTGCAGCTTTTCCAACAAGTTTAGCCAAGCTTTATAATCAAGCTTCTTCAGCACATGTAAATGTTCTTGCTGTAGTATTTCTAAGCACTTGAATACATAAATAATATTAATAATAATTTCAATGATAATCTCTTATGTTTTCCATTTTAATGCATGGCAAAATACAAAAAGTATAACTGGAATTTATAGTCTTGGGATATAAATTTCGAAATTTTTGTGCTAGGTGAAAATCTATTACATAGAACAGCCGCAAAGGTTTGCAAAGAATAAAAGGGCAAAAATCTATGTTTGTTTATATTTTGAGCTTTCACAAATAACTTTAGCCTTGAAGAACTTAATGAAATTAAATCAAATAGGACTCTCAGACATTGCTCTGAAAATATACACAAATATAGAGAGATATCAGCAACATGAAAGTGTTGGATTGCTGCTGTGTGGTTTGAAACCTTAATTACCAATACTCATTAGCAGATATACATCTGACCCATTCGGATTTAAAGCAGCTAAAAATAAGCCTTAAACCCATGGAGGAAGAGGAATGCACAATAGAACGAAGTAGTGAGTCTTGCTGTGTTTGAAGGCAGTTTGTTGCATGCTTTTACACCCAAAGCAGACACCCAGGGTTGGTTTGTAGGTGTGAAAGTGGGTCTCAGTTTGAGCTGATGATGTAAATCCATATTTGGGCAGAATTTCGGTGGAGGGTTTTGTATCAATTTTACAGACCTTGCATTCTTCAGAGAATTTGCTGCCTGTGCTTCCTAAGTATTAATATTTCCTGTTACTCTTATTGCAGTCTATAAAGTGTTAATGAAAGGAAAAGAAACTCTGGAAATTCCTTTCCAGAGAATCTTTGCAAGGTGAGGGAGGGAGAAACACAAATATACTTGCAAGTCGAGGCCGAACTATGCTGGAGTTCATCATTCCCTTTCCGCTGCTTTTCTGGAGAGGTACTTAATGGTGTTTGAACATGACTGTATAGTGCCATTAATGTAACAATTTTCATTTGTACAGTGCAACATCAGAAAGATAATCTCTGTGTTAAGTACTTTTCCTTTATAATCCCTGGAGAGTCAGAACTCTGAAAGCAAATATTGTATTTACCACAGACTGTAAAAGGGAAGAAATGAGGCTAAAATGCAAAGCAGCAGGGATAAAATAGAGTTCCTTTTGGATGTCTGCAGTGGTGCTATGAATATACATATACTCACTGTTATGCTTTTTATATTATCTCTAATTTGAAATAAACAACATGATTACAGATTAGATCCATCATGGCTTCAGTATTTCTGGCCAAAGCAAGAAAATCCTGGATGTGCTAGCTAACAGTGTAATCGAAGCAGAGGTTGTTTCACTGTTGGTGATTTGTTTGAGGATTTTAATTTACAGTAATGAGTGTTCTTCTCTGCATTGTAACCTGGCTCCCCATGTCTCCCTTTGGAAAACTGTCGCTGCTTGTGTATACCAGTGGAATGATGATGCAAGGCACTAAACACCAAAACAGAGCAGCTGAATGCTGCTGCCTGGCATCTCTTCCAGAACAGAACTGAGTGGCAAAATTGATGCCTCTCTGTCCTTACTTTGATTTGCCGGGGAGCTCTGGTGGGAGCTCAGCCACTGTTGGCGACTGGGGGATGTGGAAGTGGAGTGTCTTTCAGAATGCATTAGGTAAACAGATAACCAGTTCACTCCAGAGGACAGCTCTGCCTTGGCTACTGGAAGGATTGAAGGATAAGATGACTTTTCCCTGCCTATGACTCGTGTGTTTCTTCTTAGGAAGTGAAACACAGGAGCAACAAACAGTGGCAGCTGGAGAATATCATAGGTGCTTGAAAGCAATTTGACAAAAACAGTCAAGAGAAAAAGACATCAACAGTTTGCAGCACATTTATTTTGGGGTAATAGTTATTCAGACTGGAAGGGAGCTGTTGGGAATTCAAGCAGTGTTCAAAAATGATAAAACAGGGTGCTAGGAACCTGATGTTCAAACGCTTTGAAGTTGCTGTCACTTAATCTGCTTTCGGAATACTGCCCAGAAATGATGCAGTAATAAGGGCCAGCTGCCATGGTTGCCTTTCTTATTGGTGTATTTTCAGTGGAATTATCAGTTTAATGATGAACAAATGCATTAAATGCAAATAAAAGGTGTGTTAAGGACAATTCAAAAGTTAAGTGATAGGAAAAAAACACTGTGAGTACAAAGGGAAGTGGAGGAATAGGGGGTAAAGAAGAAAATCTGGTCGAACTTACAGAAAGTTATTTCAATGCCCAGAAAAATAGCTTTAGTTCCTTGCTTCAGATGGAAAAATGATGGCTTTTCCCTTCAATTCCCTCCAGGGAATGGAAGCTTTCCACACTTTCAGTGCACATCTGAGGAGCTTGATGGACTTTCCCTTTGAGGTATCTGGAAGCCTCGGCCATATGTCAGGGTCGTCTTTCTTGTGGGCAGCTCAGTTGGTATTGAGAGTAGGAGTCTGTTATTTAGACTATTATTCCTGCAATCCAAAACTGGAGATTTTTGTTTGAATTCAGGGACTCCTGCAATCAATGGGATTTTATTCGTCTTTTCAGGAGGCTCTTAGATTGCCACTGCTGGAAACCCATGCTTAGTTTGCTCGTAGATAGTTCAACAGTAATTGTATTTACGGTTCATTTTGCTTGGGTGCTCGTGACTCTAATCTTTCCACAGTGTCAGTGGTGCAGTTCAGCTCTGATGTACGTGTTCATCGTCCTGCTAAATGGAAAATCCCATTGCAGTTATGATTTCTGTCATCTCTGTGAGAGTTAGGAGAAAGGATGTTGTGGATGTTCTGTGGAAAAAGAGTGGGTGGTATGAAGTAGAAATACAGGTTGTGACCAAATCCTCAATCTTGTCCACTGTGTAACTGTAATTTAGATGTGAATCTATAGATGTGAAACATTTAATCATATAGGGAGGGTACCTCTGTTTGCTCAAGGAATCAGGTATTGGTTATAGGAACACCAAGGTGTTGCACAATCCTTCTGGGAAGTGTAATAAATGACACAGAAAGCTGAAACAGTCAGACAAATCCAGGTAGCTACAGTGCTACATATTTCTGTTTAATTTTTCAGTGAGACGCTTAGAATGACATCTTTTCTTTTATAAATGGAGAAGAAGGATTTTCATAGAAAGAACTGCAGAACAACACAAGTCTTCTATTTCACAGGACTTTGCACCAAGTAGGAATATTAGTCGGCTACTCAGAGGGAAGTAGAGCAGATGAATTAAATCTTCATTTCATTTCTGTTGAGCTTCAGCAACAGAACTTTAATGCTTTTTAATTACATTCCTTACCTGGTTGTTGAGAGGGGCTATATTAAACCACAAATACCTTAACATCTGGGGCTCATTTGTTGCAAAATGAACACCATCTCCTTTAATTCCCTATTTCTCTCTCTCTCTGCTCTTACAATATTTGCCTTGTACCGATTCCCCTTGCTAATTGCAATCCATCCGGCGCTGTATTGGAAAGAAACATTTTAGTTGCATGATTTAATGCTTTTAAGTCGCCTTGGCTTTGCTGACTCATTGGTCAACCTTGAAAAATCATAGCAGTGCTGGCATTGCAATGCCAGCAGAGGACTGGCAGGTTGCGCAGGGGACTCTGTTACTGATTAGTGTCATTTTTTTTGCGAGTTGAAAGAGCTATTGTGTTTAAGGCCATGAGATTTAGAATTAGGAGTAATTAAAAACCAAGGCTGCTGCCTTTATATTTTTTTAAATATGAAGGGCCCCAGGAGTCTCTGTAGTCATTCGAAAATCCTATTCTCGTGCTAAGCCTGTCCTTATAAGCAGTTCTGTTGTTGGCTTTCCTGAATGTAAGGCGGGATCTTATTGAGAGTAGATGATGAGAGAGGGGAAATATCATAAAGGCAGGGGAGAAGAAAGTGTGGGTGTGGGTGTGGTGTGTGTGTCTGTGTGTGTGTGTGTTTGGGGGGCAGATATTTAGTGGTTGCATGGCTGCTTTGTAATGTGTCCTTAGCAACTGGCTTTCTACTTTAATGGGAAAAATAGATGGTGGGAAAGCATTCAAGGAAAGTGGGTCACATTTGATCCATGACCTAAAAGGAAAAGTGGGGGAAGGGAATAATCAGCTCAGATCATTAATGAGGTGAAAATTTATCCTTATAAAGCTCATTCATCGCACTGGGCAAAATTGCTGTTCTGGTGTCTTGGCTATGTGATAAAAAATGCAGCTCCCACTCTCTGAAAACACAACAATTGCTCCGTGGCTTTGTATTAAAAGAGAGGGAAAAAATAGAAAAAAAGTTGTTTGTTTTAAACACTCTGCAGCAACACAATGATTAGACATGACAGTTTGGCTGTGGGGCCTTCCTTTCAGTTCAGGAAAATGTAGAACAGAGCTGAGCTGTCCTTTCCTAGTAAAAATGAGGTCATTTGTAAAGCTTTGTGTACATTTCTGCAGCACTCGTGGAACAGAGCTCACAAAAACAGCTCTCCTGAAGCCTCACTCCTACCTCCACCAGTGCTCCCATTTTTAAGAAATGCAGGCCCATTGACCACATAAGATGAGGAATCGGAAGCTGTGATTTAGGCGAAATGGCTCCTCAAGGATGTATAGTTTTGATTTAACTGTCAGTGCTGCCGTTGCTGACTCCGAGCTTTTACAGCTGCGTGTGGCTACGGGGAAGCTCCTTGTACTCTGCTCCTTCTGCACGTGATCTGTGTGTGTGCTCTGAAACAAGCAAAAGTACTCTGTCAGCCTTGATTATTCTCTCTGTTACGTATACAATGTATTGTATACATTATATTCACTAATCCCTGTTGTTCATAACTGCCCCAGGCAATTAAAATTTATTGAATAATAATTTATTTTATGTACAAGCTGGTACTAATTTTCACACCCAACTATTTTTCTCCTACCAATCAAATGCTATGTAGCTGCTAATATTTCAAGGTACTTTTAATTAATGTCTCAGCCTAGTGTGCGTCTATGGAAGAATGCATCACTGAATTAAATAAGAAAGGATAGCAGTGCATTTACTGGATAAATGCCTAGAAAATATAGAGTAATGCGAGATGTGAGCTGGCATATTAGAGTTGCATTCCCTACTACCTTAAAACTTCAGGGAATACATTCCCATTGTGTCCAGCAGTCCCCCCAGATTCTCTGACCTTCTTAGTAGAGCAGCAACTGTTTCAGCCAACTGTATCGATATTCAGTCCAATCATGGAAAGAGGGAAGCACAGAGAATTAAAGAAGCATTATAGATCTTGGGTTCATTAATGAAGGTGCTTGGTAGAAACCAGTAAATTAAAAATTCCAGACTTTGTAAGCTAAGTGAACTCAGACCTGCTGTGTCCCCTTATCCCCTTTATTTCTTAGCTGTGTATTAAAAGAGTCCGAGAGTGTGTCATGTTTCCTGACATATGAAAATAGTAGGAAAACATCTGGGCTTACTAATAAAATTAGGTCTGCTACTTAGAAAGCATTGTTTGTGGCCTCGGAGATGCTCTTGCAATGCAAATAGTAATAGTGGCTTTGGAAAGTCCTTTATTTCTGCTGTATTTCATAATATTCAAACACTGCCTTTAAAAGAAAAATTAGAATTGCATCAAGTTAAAAGAAAAAATAAATCATGAAAGGGTAGATGTGGTTTTTTTCTTTAATAACATAATGGTTCTGCATTTATGTAGTGGTTTCCTCTGAATGTTTTAGAATTCTTTGTTGGGATGGGATCATAATTCAAAGGTGAGGGAGATAAGCACAGCAAAGGGAAGAGACTTATGAAGGAGTGCACCTGAGAAGCAGCTTTTTTTGTTGCATGGTTCTCTGCTCTTTACCTTCAGACACACTTCCCAGCTTTGTTCTTCTATTAGATTTCATCTTCTCTGAAGGATGGTTATAGCAGGAAAACTGATGTGCCTTAAAATAATCTGTGAGTAATACCCCTCTCAATGAATTTGGAATTGCTCGAGTGAAGCTCCGTGCTCGGTGTTCAGAGCTGACCTCCTGCCCAGCTGGTGGCTGCCTGTCCTCAGCGATTGTGTGGGCACAGGGCACAGATATCCTTCCCTGCCTCAGACCAGAATGAGCACAAATCCACAGCTCTCCAGTGGTAGCAGTCAGAATGAAAATTCAGGCTCCATCGTTTCTTTCTCCATATCTCTTACTTACAGTGACAAGCCCAGCAGGTTCAGCCTTCAAATCATTAAAATAAATGCTCATATTATTAAAATCCCATATTTGATGCTTGGATTCCCCTCGGTTTCTTGTACTAGGCAGCTGAGACCTGTGAGCTTCAAGTCTGTATTCTTCCCTTGCCAGCATCCTGGTCCCTCCACCTGCCCTGGGGCAGGTTCTTCCCTTCTTCCATCTGCTGAGCGAAGGTGCCGATGACCATACAGAGAGGGGTTATATGGAAAAACAGTTGGAAAAGGGCTAGAGATCTTAGGGAACCACATGGTGTTACTAATCCTCCAGCTTTCCAAAGACTTGTCATCACAAATAAGAGTTTTCCACTTTCAGGGGCAGGAGGGAAAGAGAAAAAAGAAGGAAAGAAATTAACCCTGTGGTGTGATGACAGAGATTTCTATAAATCACACTGGGTTTCACACTGCTGCTGACAGCCAGCCAAACCTGAGCTGGCCAAGTTTCCACAGGTCGAGTGTGTTACAGGGAGCTTAAAAATATATCCACGGCTGCTCAACTACCTTTTCTCTTTCACAAGGGTATTAAGAGTCTTTGTAAATTATGGGGTGGTCAAAATTATGTGGATGGTGTTCCTGGTTTTTTCCCATCTCCTCTTTTCCTATTTCTTCTGTAAAAGTGCCAGTGAGTCCATAAGACCTGGGTTCGTTTTTGCTTGTGAATAAAACCTTCAGAGCAAATAAATATCCATTAGGATAAGATTTTGTCCAAAGAGTACCGTTTAGAAGTTATCTCATCCTTTTAAATTTTTCCTACTGCAATTATTTATTATGACCTTAAAAATGTGGGGGTTTGGCAACTTTTCAAGTTGTATTTTCCTTTCCATTTGGGAAAGCAGTTCCGAATGCCACCCCTCTTTTGTTTTCCCAATGCTGCAACTGCACAGAGTGCCCTTCAAACTCACAATTAAAAGATCTTTGAACTCAGAAGTGTCCCCATAAATGACTGCCATATGACTTAGGAAGTGTGTGTGCATGTGTGTGTGCTAGGGCGTATTTTTCTTGGGATTTTTCAGGGTATGTTTATTAGGAAAATTTAAACCAGTTTTTCTCATTTTGTTTGTTTGGATGATGCCTATAAAGGGCGAGTTGCTCCTTTCCTAATTATGTGTAGTTGCTTGTTTTCCTGTGAGCTTCAAAAGAACGGCACAACCGTCAGAGCAAAACATCTTATTTGCAATAATAGAGAAGAAATAATGGACTAAATAAAATCTTAAACTATAATGAGGGTTTACTTTAAAAACTCAGATTTGTTGTTGACTACTTGTCTGCTGGTGCTACTGACCTGTCGTATAGCAGGTCTCTCTTTGGACATAAAAGTAAAACTGTTGGTAACCCAAAATACAAAGGAAAATGAATCCTTTGAAGATGCTAGAAAACATATTGCAGTGGAATTTAGAGATTTCAACAAGTGAGAAATTAAGACAACTTGGCCCGTTTTGCAGTGTGTGCAATGCATTCCACATGGCACACATTTGGGGTTTTTTTTCATTAAGAATTGCTCAGTATTCTGCCTTCACATCCAGTTTCTTTTCTTTAATTTTCATGTCATAGTTGCATGTCTCGTGGGACCTGGTTCTGCCACCATTTGACCCTGGCAGGAGAGTGTAAGTCATGTCCATCTGAAGCTGAAGCCAGACTCAAGTTTTACTCATTATTCTGTCTTCCACGAAGCTGGCAGGAGTACTTGTGCTCCTACGTAGAATCAACTACCACTAATATTAGGTTTTAGAGGTTTTCCCCCTCCCCCAAAAGCACTAGAGTGAGTTATAAGTATGTTGAAAACTCACTGGGGAAAATCACTTTCTAACTATTGACATTTTAGTAGCAATCTAATGAAGTACTTAGATTTTTCTCATTTGTTATATTGAGGAGCAGTTAGAAAAGATTCAGAAAAAGGGAAACTTTGGGATTTTTTTAAGCTTCCTTGTAATACAACTTAGAAAAAAAACCCTCTATTGATTTTGTTGTTGTCCAGCAATCTCATCAGAGCTGAGGTCTGCTCGGCAGAAAGACTGGGTGCTTTTTCAGCTCCCTTTTCTGCCCCCTAAAACCTGTCTGGAAAAAGATGACTTCTCCCTGGAGAAGTTTTTTCCACACAACATTCATGTTTTCCTTTACTAAACAAGCAGAATTTAGAAGAAGTAGGAGGAACAGAGGTGTTTTGAGGAGAGAAGGGGAAAAAGAACAAAAAACATCTGCTCTAAACCCACTTCCCTGCTATATTTTTCATTGAAATGGCAAGGTCAGCTTGCCTCCTGTCCTGCATGCAGATGTTTCGTTGAGCTACAGTTGCATAAGATTATACTTCCCAGTAACATTTGAGAGTTTCCCCACAATTCCTGAAGTTTTCCCTGCCCACATCAAGCCTTTGGAGGGATAAAGATTTTCTTCTTTGTTTGCTTGTATGTTTAAGATTTCACCTTCCTCTGCTGCTGAACCAAGCCTGCTCCTGATTTTCAGTTTCATCATTTAATCTGTAGCCCCTCTAACACTCTTCTAATACCAGAACCTTGTTCTCAAAGATGGAGGAGGAGAAGATGGGAGGATTGCCACTACCTGAAGGAGTTACACAGGCAGGCAAGGGGCTAAAATTCCCGAGGCCAAATAGTGGGATGAGGATAGGACCAAGCTCTAGCACCTCTTGGTTGTCCAGCCAGAGGCAATACTGCCTCATGAATAGGCAGTGAATATCTTAGCATGTTTTATCCACTTGCAGAAACTTCTGTGTGGTTCTCTGGGGTAGGATTGCCCCACTCCTGCGCTACTCCTGGCTTCTGTTAGACGGCCAGAATGAACCCTCCAGCACAGGAGCAGCCAAACTCTTTCCCCTTCCCCTGGCAGGGTGGAAGTCCATCCTGGCCAAATGAAGAGCTTGGCTCGTTGAAATAAAGCAGGATGAGCTGCATTTCCCTCTGTTCTGCAGAAATCCGCTTTGTCACCTCTTTGACCTCCAGTTCACCAAAACCTTTCCATCTGTGGGAAGAAAAAGTTGGCTTCAGCCCTTCACAGATGACTGGCAGCTTCTCCAGCTTTTACAGGCTTGGTTAACGCAGGGGCGGATCAAGACCACACCATGCTGTCATCTGAAGCGCTCATGGCTGCTGCCCCGGCAGTATCACGTTAAACTCATCGTGTATCAAGATGTGGTGGAGCGGCCACCCCCACAGGAGCACGAACGACACCCGAGAGCTGCGGCGGTCATGCTGGGGCCTGCGCTCTCCCTGTTTCCACTGAGGTCGGCATCTTTGGAACAGCCCACTGCAGCTGGGTTTGCGCATGATGAAATCGCAGCTTCAAAGTGCCTGGTGAAGCAGATCCCGCCAGCCCCGTGCTGGAAGGAAACAAGAGTCACACTATGCAGGAGCGCGGCTGCGTGTGTCAGCAAAGTGCCTTTTCAGCCTGATGGCTGAGTGCAGAAATTTCAAGAGGAATCAGGAAATTAAACTTTGAATCCGTATCTCTTCTGTTTGTTAGGGATTCATCCTTTCACATAGATGCAACGTTCCATTGTGTGTCTTGTATCATCTATATACACAATTTCATTTTAATTTTTTAATATTGTCTTTCCCTGTTGTTGGGATTTTTTTTCCCTCTTCTTCTGGACAGGTTATACATATGCTAATAGAAATATGCCTATTATTTGAAGCATAGTTCTGCTTGTCAATGAAGCTTCATTAACACCGTTATCACTGCCTGACATTTATCTTATAATTTTCCAGAGTTGACTGTTACATCTCCATGGAAACCCAAATTGCAATTGAAACAAGTGAGATAATAAAGGCATCCACAGAGGATTGACAGTATGCAAGCCCACAGTGTTTGCAGGCTACATTTGTTTATAGTTCCTTAGATAAACCCCTTGCAGTGGAGATTTTTATTACCTGTCTCCTATCTTTCCATGACTACTGCTTATTGCAAGGTTTAGAGCAACGCTTCTTTTTATTTTCATTTTTAATTAGAGCAATAAATTTTATTGGACTCAGCAAGGGAGGCATTGAAGATGTAAATTCTAAAGTGATTTTTCTGGGATGAAATATGAAGTTTTTTATATATGAATTTGGCACTATATAGACTAAGGCATTCTTATGTTGATTTGCTAGGGATTTTTTACAGAGCCAAAGCTTAGGACCATGGACTCTTTTGATTTGCTGAATCTTTCAGTATGCAAGAAGGATCTCTTTTTTTCTGTACCTAAGGACTTGAGCTCTCTTAAGTTCGTGACTCTAAATCAATTTAGATGGTGCCTCAAAGCAAAGAGTCATGAAACTGGAGTGGGTCCAGAGTGAATTAATCTGAAATTAATTTGATTTTGAAAGGCTCCATCTGGCTGTGTTTGGAAAAGGCATTTAGACAGATATATAAACAAATGATCATCTGTATTCTATATGCCAGATGTGGTGTCAAAAAAATGAAGAAATGGTTTTAAAAAAAAGAATCAGCTGAGGGGGATTTTGCTATAATGATGCTCAACTTGTTGAAATCACAATTGCATCACACTTTGGACAATAATCTTTTCTTATGTTCAGATTTGTAAAAGGGGAGCGCATGGCTGAGCTTGATAGGATTTTTTGTTTTAAGTAAGAAAATTGAATGTCACAGCTTGCTCTAATGGTCTATTTGAGATCTAACCAAAACTGGCTAAACAAAATTGGCTGTGCCTTCAACACGAGCAGGGCTGTGATCTTCCATTCCCTTTCTAAGGAAGCTATTTAGGTAAAGCAGCCATGTCATGAGCCATTGGCCTCCTTCTCTTTGGACATGGCTTTTGGGGCGGTAAAAATCGTTCCCTGCACTTTGTGGGGCTCAGCTGGGACAAGGCCTGAGCATGTGTGTACACATGTGGGTGCCAGTCTTGGAAAACACCGGACTGTAAATTAGTTCTTGCAATAATCAGTTGGTTTTAGCACACAGAAATGGCTGCATTTCAAAACAAATGTTTGGAGAACGCCATTCCCATGCCCTCCATCTCAACTCCAGGACACAGTTTGCCATAACCTAGATAAGACCTTGCAAAGCTCATAAAAACTTGCAGATAATTGCCAGCCTGGCTACAAAACTTGCTGTAATAGTCATGTCAGTAATTATCAAGTAAAAGAAAAAAATTTTGAAGCCTGTCTTTGAAGTTTTTTGGAGGGCAAAGGAAGAAGGGAATTGAGTAACAACTTCGTAAATTTGGAGCAGTAAGTGTTTGGAATGGGGAGAGAGAGACTGAGGTTGTTGACAAGAAAACAGATGGTCCTACGTGTCCTGAATGTTAAAAGCCTGGTACTATTCTAATTCAGTTGTTGACATGTCACAAATACATAAGCATTTGGGTGTAATCAAATACCGTTGTGCTTTTAAAAAAAATAATACCAATAAATGTTTCCTGCCACCCAGAAAGAAGAAGTGTGCTTCATTGCAAATGTGTGTAATCAGCAAGGCAAGGCATTAATAATCCACACCATTAATACTGAGCAGTCAGCTACTCCAGGCTCAACTTCATGTGAAAAAAGTGTATCAGTCCGTGCTCCAAAACTATAATGTAATTGTTCAGGTGCACAAACTCCCTCTCATGCTACTGTCCAGCTTTCAGTGATGCAGAGAGAAAAAAGCCCTTTTCAATTGGAGTCCCTTTTAGACAGAGCACAGATATTAATGCCCCAAAGAGATTACAAGCGAAAAAGTTGTTGAGGAGCACAAGAAGAGTGGCACAGTAAGTTGCAGTAGTCACCATAACAGAGGTTAGCTTAGACACAGAAAAAAATATAGATTAGAAGCCTTTGTTAATGCTGAACTTCCCAGGTCAAAACCAGATGTGCAGATGCCCATCTGGGAGTTTGTCAACAGAAAACAGATATTTAGAAGTCATGATTTAGGTATTTGTTGGACTTCTCATGGGGCATATAGCGATAGAGCAAGGGGGAATGGCCTTAAACTGGAAGAGGGCAAGTTTAGATTAGATATAAGGATTAAATTCTTTTTTGTGAGGGTGTTGAGGCACTGGCACAGGTTGTCCAGGGAAGCTGTGGATGCCCCATCCCTGGAGGTGTTCAAGATAAGGCAGGATGAGGCTTAGAGCAACCTAGTGGAAGGTGTCCCTGCCCATGGCAGGGGAGTTGGAATAGATGGTTTTTAAGGTTCCTTCCAACCCGAACCATCCTGCGATTCTCTGTCTTAACTCTCGTGGGACTTCTCTCAGAAATGCACCTGCCTTACACCTGATGAAGACGGACCCAATCTTGTTTAAGCGTTTAATGTACAGAACAAATTCTGCCCAGAAAGCAAAAATTAATTGTTGGGTGGGTGCCTAAGCTGAGCTTTATATTGCAGGACATTATTGTTTAGCAGACCTCATCAAACCTTGAACCAGTTATACCCCAAAGCCTTCAGCAGCCTGGAAGGGATGGAGCTTACACAGGCTCCTAGTTTATATCTTCAAGTATTTATTTTTAGTATTTTTACCATGTATCCCAGAAATTTGTGATTCTTGTCTGTACTTGAGTAAGAGGGGAAACAAATTCGAAGCAGTTGGGGTGGGGTGGCTTTGACTTTCTTCAGCCATTCAAGGGCAGGTGTCTGTCTCTGGGTGTTGAGCTTCTACCAGTTTCACTTTAGTAAAATCTGTAGGCAAATCCTTAAAGATACCAAAAATAGGCCACTGTAAGTTTTATCAGCATAAACAAAAAGATGCTGCCCAGTCCAGACTTGTACAGATGGTGTGTTTAATTGTTTGCTTCCGCTATTAGATGAACTAGCAGTGATATTTAATTGGTTTCCAAAATAGAAGACTCTAAAGAAAAAAACAAACCTCTTCCCCTCCCTGTTTGCTTTCACTTCTGCACTCATTCACTCTTGTTTACATATTATAACTTGTATGAGTTGCTCCACTCACAGCACATGCACATCATTAAGCATTACTACATGTTCTAAAAAATAATTTGCTTGATAAAACATGGAAAAAAGGTCCATACAGCAGCAGTTAAGAGCTGAGATAGTCTGAGACATGTAGATTTTTTTTTAAGATATGTTTGCATGTAAGGTGTTTTTTTGAAGGTGTGATGTAGCAGATGTACAAAGCTTTTGCAAAGTTAGTTGCTTGACTCTATGATTCTAGGAAGCATTACCAACAGCACAACGTTGGAGTAACATCTTTTGGTAGGTTTAAACATGGATACAAGGGGTATCCAGTTAAGCTGAAACCCCTGCCTTAAATCGAACTGGTTTGCAATAGAGGTGGTGCAGGAACACAGACACTGAACACCCGAAGAGGCACCAGCCTCTGGAGGTGAATATTTCACTTTGGTGAGCAGAACTCTGAGAGCTAATTTTAGGAAGGCGAGAAGCCTTAAAGCACAAAGGAGTGTGTGCTCCAATGTGCACCTCCAGCTGAAAAGGGAACTGCATTTTAATGTAGCTCTTGCTATGATTTCCTTTTGTATGCTTGATTTCTTTCTGTGATACTGGTGAGGAATCTGCATCTATACCTCTAAGAAATAACATGTTTTATCTCAGGTGGGATCAGCTCTCTTCTGATGTTTCTCTAGTCTGTATTTTGTTCGGTACTTTTCCCAATTCATATTGCCCTTAGTGTCATGGAGTCTGACCTATCTGCTTGAAAGGCAACTTCCCTCTGCTGCTCCCTCTTCCAGCCCAAATTTATTACCCATTAAAATATTTTCAAGGTAGGAATTTTTTCCTCCCCCAGGTTTTCAAATCTTTTTTCCTCTGGGATAAAATGATACCTCCTTACCTTACCTAAAATTTGCATTTGAGGCATGGAAGTGATCACATGTACTAAATTTGGAATTAATCAGAAAACAAGTATTCCCTATGCTGACAGTGGTTTGCTATGGTTTGTATGATCTCCTGCATAGAGAGAGCTAGCAAAGCTGAGCTACAAGAAATCACTGATTTCACCAGAAAAATGATTGTGAATTTTAAATTATCAGGGCAGTAAAAAGCAAGTCATTGTCTTAAGAAAAATTACACTTTTAGAGATAGTTTCTGCCAACATGAAGATAACACAAGAAAAAACATCTTTGCATTTGCCACTGAGTGCTTACACAAGCACTTCAGTATTATTAGCTACCGAGGAGAATAAAATCTGAGCATTGTATGTCAGGAATTAAAAGCCATCAGGATTTTCATGTAGTTCGTGTGTGTGTGAGTGCAAGTGCGGTTGCTCTCTGCTGGGTGGATGAAGAATTGCTCATCTCTTTGTTAGAGTCTTTATGGGGCTGTAAGATGGATTGCAAGTCTTACAGCTGCTCAGTTGTTAGCCCTGCTGATGGGTGCAGGGAAGCCTGGAGATAATTATTTTGTAGACTTTACTGCCTACATAGGACTGAACATCCTGCCATATGAGGTTTTTTTCATTGGGCACGATGTCAGGGTCATTTAGCAATTGCTGTTTAGGATATGTGTTACTTAATAATAATTATAAGTGTTATTAGAGTCTAATAGTTCTGCCAAAAACTGTACAACATGCTACAGCAGAAGCAGTTAATGATTTCTGAAACATCATCTTTCCTTTGAGCTGCTTTTGAGCAAGTGTGCTGCAAAAATGCTGATGGGCCAGAAAGCATCTGGAGATGACTTTTTTCCCCCCAAAACACGGAGACCTGGTCATTTGCGGCTTAAAAATGTTGCACAGCTTCTTTTTCTGTTTGTCAGAGGTTCTGGCCCTTATTTTCCTGGCCAAAATCCAATGTAGGTAATTACCTTCTGTGTCTATAAATCGCAGCCCCCTGCAGTTTTCAATTGGGTACGGTATTGTTCTACCCTTCCTGGCTGAAATTGTTGTGCGATAATGCTCCATGTCATTAAACAGCTGCCGTCTGTCACCTTACGATGAAGTCATTCCTCTCTAAACAATGAGTTTATAAAGCCCTTTTGGGTCCTTCCAGATAAAATTTGCTCGTAAACCAGCAATTATGATCTTTGGAGTACAGTAAGGTGATGCTTGGCTGTCTCTCTTGACAGCAGTCAGAAGCCTTCAAACGGGTGTTGTCCCTTTTGTCAGCTTGTGTGATATCCTGGCAGTGATGCCATGGCTCAGATGTAAATACTTTGTTACTGTAAAACCTTGGTGCCTGTAAATACCTCTGCACTGGGTTGGATTTAGTTGTCATTACACTTGGAACTCATTTGTTATCATGTTCTTGTTCTGTTGGTTCTTACAGGGAATTCAAATATCTTACACCATGGAACATGAAAAAGGCAAATCCCCAGCAGAATGGTAAAACCACAATAATATGGTGAGGGTTGCAACATGAATTAACCAAAAAATGAACAGTATGAAGGTTCTGGGTAGGGTTAAAAATAGATTTGACAAACAGGTCTCAAGTACATCCGTTTGGTCCCCGTTAACAGCTGTTTTTCAGCACCTGACTTGACACTGGGATCATTAATGGAAATGAACGTGGATTAACGCCAAAGCTCTTAACAGGGATGAATTTAAGAGAGTCTGTTTTGATCCAGACGTTGTTTCTGAAGGCTGCCTCTCTGTCCTGAGTGGTCAGTTCCCTTTTGGCAGTCCTGCAGTAATTAAAGATATGAATGGGAGAGACCAAGAGGGCACCTACTGGGTTTTTTCAGTGCTCCTGCTGAAGCAGCAGGGATATTAAAACAATCTCTAGCTCCTCAAGAGTGGCCCTGTCAGCTTGCTGAAATGATGGAATGGTAGTTAGGTTATTAGAAGAAAAATTGGCACAAATTGAGAGAGAGGATGCTCTGGCAGCAACCACAAGCAGCCAGCGACTCAGTGTCTTAATCCCTGCCCTCAGGCTGCTCTCTATGATACGGATGACACCTTGTCAGTGAAGATGATGTGCTGGGTCACCCCTGAGTCCAGTGGGCTAAATTGGCCATGGAGGGAAGGATTGCTGCAGCGTAGAGACAGCAAGCCACATAATCTAATTTTTTTCTTTTTTTTTTTAATGTATGTCATCATTTGGGTACTGACAGTAAGTGCCAAGGGATCCCATTCTCATTAGTGTCCCTAGACACAGCTATCTCTATACACTCGTGCTTTCAAGAAATACTCCTAAGCTTTCACAAGGGTTGCTTTGCTTCCTTCTGGAAAGTTTTACGTGTAGTTTCTCTTTTGTCTTATTACTCTTGGGTTCAAGAGAAGGGGAGATGGGGGAAGGAAGAAGCCATTTCCTCTAAGAGCCGCTGTGTTGCCACAGTGAAGTTGGTAAAAACTCTACAGCTGTTAGCAGCCAAGAGGTCTTAGTGCAGAGCAGTAATGTCCATTGGGTGAAAATGAAGGCTGGGAGAAGATAAGGGAATTCATCTTTAGAAGAGATCGTTTGCAAAGGACCAAGAATATTTAGCTGAATTTTCTATGGACCCAACAAGCTCTGTGACACCTGCGCCATCAGGCAGGTGTGCGTATAGTTTTGTTCCTCAGTGGAGCCTTCAAGTACACTGCAGGGATCTGTAGCACCGGGTCAGGACAACAGGGATCAGATCCCTATAATCTATAAAATAGGTGGGTTTTTTTCCCAGTGTTAACTCTCTGTTCTTTTATTCACTTGTTCATTTTGTCTGCATTGGCTCTAGTCCTACACCAAAGCTGGGTGAGGATGCTACTGCAAGAGTCGTTGCTGCAACGGTATTTATGAGCTCCTCAAAATCCCAACAGTGAGACTTGGATTCCTCCTCAGAGGTGCCTGAGAGCCTTAGTTTGCACTGAAATCAAAGGAAATGCAGTTTAGGAAGGAGCCCAGCTGTGTTTGTAGAAATGAGTGCCCTCTCCGTGTCCTGAACTTGTCTGTCAAACCCCCAAAATGTTGGCAGCTCAGTCAAGTCCCTACCTGGTGGTAGAAAAGTATTATAAAGAACTAAATTATGCTTGGTTTTTTTCCTGACTCTGCAGGAGTTAGTGGATTGACAGAGCTGTCAATGGCTGGTGGAATTTAGTCTGGAGGAGTTCTAATGGCTTACTCAAGTTGATGCAGGCAGGGAGTGACAAAACCTGTCCCCCGGAGCTTTGCATTGAAGTGTACGCTACCTGTGCCTTGAGTCAGAGCCTTGAACCATCTTCAGCCAGTAAAGCATTTAAAGAATATGATCAGTGTAATTCAACTTTGGTCCCAACAAAATAAAGAAAGAGCTTAAACATTTTGTGAAATTAGAAGACAGCTTGGCCTGTGCCTAAACCTTTAGCTCAAAGCAAGAACTTGATGCTAATGGGGCCATTAACCTGAGAAAACAGGTATTAGTGTTTGCCTTTGTGGTTTCCTAAAAAATTGGTTGATTAGCAATGGAAATTGTGGGGCTCTTGGTGGTAAAGGTGGTTTTGGTAAGGGAAAAAGCAAATGAATAAACTTGTTATTCTTTATTAAACATGACCCGAGCTGTAATTTTGGGCTAAAGTAGCAATTGTGTATGGATTTCTTAAAGAAGGGATCCAACAGAGAGAACAGATGAAGGGCATAATTTAAAACTGAACTCAATACATTTTCTCAATGCAAACAACATAGAGAATAAATGAAGTGAAAAGTCAAGCCAATTTCTGAAAGAAAATAGTTGACCAAGCCCAGGGCAGAGCTGGGAGCTTAACTAAACTTCTACCTTTTCTTTCAAAATAATGTGTAAGCGTTTTCCCCAGTTATTTTAAGCTATGGGTCAGGGATTTTTCAACCTCTCTGCTAGGGAGGTTGTTTGACAGATAGGGTTTTACGTAAAGGAATAGGAATTGAAAAGAAATAATGGAGTGATTTTCAAGAGGTTTGTGTCATGTAGGTGCCTACTGCTCCATGAAAGTCTTGAAAGTTGTTCCCATGGAGTATCACTGAAGTAAATCAGTCATGGTTTTCCTGTTTCTTGGTGATTTTAAGGGGGTGTTTGTTTGCATGGTTGGCTTGGTTTGGCTTAAGTGTTGTCTTTGTATGGAAATGCAGTTTCTAAGGCCTGCAGAAGTCACAATTTCTGCAGGTGTACTTGTGGCCTGTAGAACTTATTCAAAATGAAGAGCATTTGGAAGACAAGCTATTTCTGTACGGACTGTAATATAAAAGTTTGGACCAAATCTTTGTGTCTCCTGCTCAGGCAAGATTCCCACTAGAACAGACAGGAATTTTAGCTGTTTATGAGTGTGATAAATGCTGTTGTCTGCTGATCCGTGTTGAAAGCGCTTCACAAGGGATGATCAAACTTCTTGCTGGTGGTGTAAAATGTGCCTTTAATATAACTTTCTCCTTCCTGCCTGCAAGCAGGGGAAGTGCTAAAGTTAATACGGGCATATTAATGTGTTTAGGTGAATTATGCTTTCAAGGACATGAAACACATGAAACGAAATAATTTGTCTTCACACAGGTTATAGCTGTGAGACAGGGGAATTGCACAGGGTTGTTTTCTTCTCGCTACTCATAGATGTTTTTTCACATGTAAAATATGATTTTCATCTGGTTGTGCAAATTCTGAGCTCTTCCAAGTCCTCCGGTGGGCATTCACTCCCGAACAATCATCAAACGGAGAAATTCTAATTAAAGCCAAGTTTTTTGAAAGTGGCAGGTGGCTCTGAAATGCCTGAATTCTGCCATGATCAGCTTCTGACATGACAGCACACAGGCCATTTGCCCCCCATCCCTGGTGGAAAGATGGGGGGATGCTTGAAAATTCACGCATCATTAGTGTTCTTTCTTGAAACTGAAACATCCAGAAATTGTCAGCACTTTTGGAATTTCTAGCCAAGTAATTAGCTGAAATTACTGTCCTTAATTATCAATAATGCAGTTGTGGGGTGATGTATTTTTTACTTTTGTTTAGTATTTAAAATTAATTATTTTCTGTGTAGGAGTACGAATTCTCCTAGACCATGATCTATCATTTGTCTCCCAGATCAGGTTATTTTGTCTTCCAAAGTTCTTTTCCCCTGCAAAAGTGTGGTTGTTTTGAACTTGGATGTAGGATGTACATCTGGAGATCAGATAGGCTAAGAATTTACAGGGGGTGAAAATGTTCAAAAATTCGATCTCCTTTTGCAGGGGAAAAAAAAACTTTTTGAAGCAGCATTTTAATTTCTACAACGAAGTAGGCAGTTTTGCCACTGCCATCTCTTTTTGAATTATGGGTTTGTTCTTTTTTATGGCAGCAATAAACAATGTGCTTTAAACTGGGTCTCTCCAGACTGCTTTTCCTTTTTAAAGAGCGTAGGCAACTAATCGGCAGCAACCAGCCACATAGCTGGAGTGTTTTCCATTCTAGGCAATATCACCCTAATTTGATGCACACATGGATGCTTCACACAATCTGCAGATTCATCGCTGGCATCTTGCGTTAGTCATCTGACAGATTGCCAAGTGTTTCATACTCCTTTCATGTGACTTTATTACAAAACACACACACACAGACACACGCACTGCCTTGTTTCTGCCGGAGCCAGTTTAGGGAGAATTCACTGCAGTTCTGTTTACAACAGCCATGGAGAGAAAGCTGCACTTATTTGCCACTATCCTCTGCTTTAAAATGCAGAAGTCCCGCGCTGTGTTGTGCCGCTCTCATCTTATATAATGACATTAAGCAGCAGCCTGCAGAGAAAACCAGACTCAATGAAAAATGTAATAGCATTGTTTTTTGTTCATAATACTTATGCTATTAATTAAATACTGATTTTTTTTTCTGCTGTCTGATGCCAATTGACATCATCTTCTGCATCTAGTGCACATGAAAACTGCGTAGTCTCCTAACTTGCCTTCTCTTTTCGATCTCCTTTTCCACTTTCTAGTAACGGCACAGCTAACAAGATGAATGGAGCTTTGGATCATTCAGACCAACCAGACCCAGATGCCATTAAGATGTTTGTTGGACAGATTCCCCGTTCGTGGTCAGAAAAAGAGTTAAAAGAACTTTTTGAGCCTTATGGAGCTGTCTACCAGATTAATGTTCTCCGAGACAGAAGTCAGAACCCTCCCCAAAGTAAAGGTACAGTAGTTGTGCTCTCTTTGCTTTCAGTTTGTTTGTTTTCCCGATTATCTTGCTTGCCTTCAGCATTTCCAAAGAGGTTTGCATCTGGGCTCTCTGTTTTGTAGAATGCTGTGTTGAGCTACGCAGCAGTCCTAAGAGGAGATGACTCCTGAATCCTATCAGATATTGCCTTCCTCCTCTTCTTAAATTGAAGTTTAATTGTCTGTTATGTGGAAGCATGCATTCCAACTGTGCAAAAAATAGCGAAATATCTCTCTCCTTGTTTAAGTTATCATTGCCAAGAAATGTGGAAACCTGAGCGGTTGCTTCCCAGGATTAGCTCATGAAAAATATCATTTTATATTTCCTTTTGTTTCCTCTCTTTGCACCCCAGGTGGGAATTATTTTAAGTATACAAAATACAAAAAAGGGAAAAATGATAGTGGTAGTTCCTTGCCACATCATTGCTCCAGCAGCAATAAAAATTGCAAATAGTCACCCTGTCCTTTTTCCAAAATCTGATTTCTTTTCTGCAGTCATTAAAGGATTGGTTTTTGGCACTGACTTTTTTCTAAAGGAAAGGGTTAGTTTTCACTCCTGCATTTTTTCTGTACACACGTAAAGCATTTGCCCCTAACTATATTGCTTCCTTTCACTACGTATACCTGTGCTCCCTTAGGCATGTGAGAGTTCTGTGTATTAGAGCTGTTTCAGTGTGGCACGTGCTTACATGTACACTGAAAGAGAGTATTTTGTTTCACAGAATGCATTTTTCTCCCTGCCTAGCTGTGTATTTTCATTCAGGTTTGGTACACGAAAGCCTTGCCGCCGTTACAGATAATTAGCATAGCTCGCAGGCAGAGCTGGACGTGCGTGCGTGTGCCTGGCTGTAAGGCTGCCAGACTCCTTCTTACTGCCCTCCTGCCACCGACTCTAAAGCCCTTCAGAGCACCCCTGCTATGGAGAATATCCCAGAGTGGTTCTGTGGGCTCGCAGCAGGGTAACAGTGCAGAACAGCCCTCGCTGGAGATGGGAGGTGGCTGCCGTTGTGGGAGGCACCCAGCACAGCCTTGGGTGCTCCCGGGCTTTTGGGCAAAACACTGCCAAGGCTCAGCACATCCCCCTTGCCCTGGTACAGGGCAGAGGATCCCCTCAGTGCCTTCTTTTTGCTGCCAAGTTTAAGCAGTCAGGTGCTTGGAGTGACCGTGGTCTGTTTTGGGCTGCTTGCATCTCTCACTTCTGGTTAAAAGACTTGGTGCACTGGTCTGACACCAGTGTCAGGGAGGGGTCCAGCTCACTGTACCTTGCTGCTAATCAAGTGTCTGTGCTAGATCACTCTTCCCCTTCCCCATCCCTGGAGGTGTTCAAGGCTGTGTTGTGTGAACAACCTGCTCTAGTGGAAGGTGTTCCTGTCCATGGCAAGAGGGCTGGAACTAGGTAGTCTTTAAGGTCCTTTCCAACCCAAACCATTGCATGATTCTGTGATTCAGAAGCAGAAGGTATTTCTGGTTGGAGTGTTTCAGTGTAGCTCTGCTTCCAGCCCCCCCCCATTTCCCAGGATTGGTGTACTGTAGCATGTACCCCCCCACTGTGTTAGCACAGAGCCAAATGTCTTTTTCTTGTGATGCTGGATAGGAGAGCATTAAGAGGTCAAACAGCTGGATTTTCTGCAGTCCAGGCTGCTATGGATGAGCAAACTCCTCCTTCGTTTAAACCGCTAAAATGCTGAACTCTGAGACTCGTCCATTTGGAAGGAGCTGATTCCTGGGTCACAGCAATGCCTTCCCACTAAGCAGTAAATGAAGTGAGAACGATATCGTGGTTAGGCAGAAGAAACCCATTGATTCCCATTTCTGTAGTGTTTTCCATTTCACTGTACCTGTCCATCAGGCAGCTGGAAGGCATGAGGATGAAGCATAGGTCATGCAGATCGTTGTAGACTAATTATCAACGTTTGTAGTCTCCATATACAATGTTCTTTTTGAAAGGTGGCTGGGTTTTGGGGATGCTTTTTGCTTGGACTCTTTTCAGCCATGCAGAGATTATGCTTGTCACTTCAGGCATTATGTGTTAATTAATGAGTAAATGAAATTAATCCTGAAGACGGGCAGAATAACCTTCAGACTTACTTTTCTGTGGCAGCAGCAGCAAGCTCCTCTGGTGGTCAGCTTGTCCCTCAGGAGCTTTGGAGGAGTGTATCTCCATGCTGGCTCTGTCCTTCCTTCTGGCTGAATCTGCCAGCAAGGTTGCGAGAAACCTCTTGAGTTTCTTGTGGCTATCTCTTGACTAGGAATGGTCTGTATTTTCTTAATCCAGGTGCACAAAGTATTCCATGTGAGAGATTGTTAAGAATGTTAGAAAAAAACAAAAAAATTACCCTGAGAAACATCTTAGAGTCCTCTTTTCATCACAATGCATGAGAAATACTTCACCTGTACTATTTAATTGGCATTTAATAATGAAACTGAGTTTTCATTTTTTGTTTGAAGGTCATAGAATCAGAATATCCAGAGCTGGAAGGAATGTACAAGGATCACAGAGTCCAAGTCCTGGCTCTGTACAGGGCAACAGCAAAAATCAGGTGTCTGAGGTGGAGTCAAATTCCATGCTCCTCTTCTGTGTAAATACTCACACAAAACAACTATTTTTATTTAATTTGAGCTGAGTAGATTTGGGTCGTGCCAGGCGTTTTTCTGCCTGCTAAGCCTTTGTATCACCTGCAGTTTTGTAGAACAGTCCATCAAGGGCACCTCGTGGTTGGGTGGGGCAGGAAAAAGTCAATTTTTCGTTCATTGCATGGTTGGGGCTCTGTGTCAGATAGAACTTTCACAGCCTGGTGTCACACAGAAATTTCTTCTGAATATGCTGCAAGCTATGAGTTGCAATGACAGAAATGCAAGTTGGTTGTTACTATACCACACAGGAGGGAGCAGTCCAGTTTTGCTCTTTAAAGAAAAGCATTTTGATTTTTGAAATATTTCTCTCTTCTCAGACAAGGGTTGTGTATTTCTGTGAGCTTGGCCAAAGGGGCTCCTCTAATTTGGACAGAGTTTTTCTCTGATGAACTGTTTATGAAGCTGCAATCTGAGTCTCTCCCAATTCTGTCTAAAATAACCATAGGCTGCTTCTCTCTCTCCTGCCGTTATTCAGACTGTCTTTCATACCCTCCAACGACAGACGGCCTAGTTCATGTCTTTCCTCCTTTTTTGTATTGCTTGCCAGCTCTGCAAAGCTGAGGCTGGAGGAAGACAGGTAGAAAGCCAAGTTTACCTCACTCTGGAAAACTGAGGAGAGCCATCTTAATTCCACAGATATATTGATACTGGTGCAAAAATTGAAGCTTGGCTTTATTAATTGGGAGCTTCACGAATGGCTGCATTTGAGGAAATTCCTCGTGCTTTCCAGAGTTTGCAGTGCTCTGCTTCTTTCAGATGTGTGAAAGAGCTCAGCAAAGTAATTTGACTTTGCTTTTATCCCCTGTTGTTTTGTAAGGCTTTTTCCTCTTTCTGCAACAAGAGAAATCCTGGGGACTAGGTAAACAAGAAAAAAAAAAAAAAAAGAAAGAAAAGAAACAGGAAAAAAAGGAAAAGAAAGAAAAGGGCAGGAAGTCCTGTAACACTGAAATAAATGGCACTTTTCACTTCTGGGGGCTAAGGTAAGGGGTTTCAAAGTCTGGACAGATCAGCCCTCTCTGTTCCCAATCCAGCTTGCTCGCTTTATATAATTTATTCTGTGTGGATAGATTACTTTTTTCCAGGGTAGTTGTTAAAAAGAGCTTCTCTAATGCAGCAAGCTCTGTGTGAAGGCAGCATACCCTGCCACCGAGATCTGTCTTCCTCCCTACTGTTTTCCTAAGCCGGAAAGATTTCCTTGGCTACTTCAGTTTCGGAGTCCAAGTGCTGAAGCAAGCAGATGGCACACGGCTACTTTTGCCTTTTGAAATGCAGCAGAGGAGTCTTGGGCCAGATCCACTATGTCCTTTTGGCACCTGGCCTCCATCTCAATACCTGGTAATTCTTGTAGGGATCAAGGTCCCCTAAATCAGCTCTGTGAGCCTGCAACTCTTTCTGCTGGCATAGGAATCACACTGCAGAAAGCAGGGAGAGGCACCCACGTAACACCTGACTCCATGTTTGCTTGTAGCCTCTTACAGACCCTTTATCAGATTAGAGGGAGGCTGCTGAGTGAACAAGGGTGTGCTGTAGTTAAAGGCCAGTGTTTATTATTATCCTATTTAACATGGTAATTTAAGTCTACTGGGGAGTGAGCAGAGGAATCTGATAATGAGGCATTAATCACCTGCATACGGGAGAGACAGGGTGGGCAAGGAGGTATATAGGTATATACACATGTAGAGATATGCATATAGGAAGCAGAAGTCACCTGGCCTGCTTGGGCACCATTTCAGCCTCAGTTTAGCCCTTCCAGAATAGTCTGGCGCAGGCAGGGGGAACGGCTCCTCTCCTCCAGCAGGTCTCTCTCACAGTGCCCAGTACAGCAGGAGAAAAGGGAGCTCGGGCAGTCCTGCAGGGCAGCAGAGCTGTGGAACTCAGTTTGTCACTTGGGCCCGTCCTCCAGGAGCCAGCGTTTCTCTGCACATTGTGTCTCATTCTGTGCTTTGAACGCTCTCACCGGCACACGTGAACACCGTTTAACTTCTGAGATCAAATGAGTTGCATCACAAGCATATTTGTTGTTGAAATGGCAGGACTTGTGACCAAAGCCATTGTGCATGTGTGTGTTAGACTAAATTTTGGTGATGATGGCTGGCATGAAATCTTTGCAGACTTGAAATCTTTTCCTGCACTGGATTAAAAAGTGTCTTGCATGTTATTTTTTTAGCAGGTGCATTGTGCACTGTAAGAAGTTACATGCAAGAAAGATTGGCAAAAGCCAGATATTGTCATTAAATACAAGTACAATGGGGAAGAAGAGTGAATGATAAAGTTGAGCTTTCGACATAAAGTTTCTGGCGGTAGGGTGTTTAAATTTAAACCTTAGGGAATCTTAAATCCATAATTTTAAATGGGTTGTAAATAGCATTGTAGAATATATTCCAGATGTGAGCTGGTTTTTATAAAAGATAATTCTTTCTCGACAAATCTGATGGAGTTTTTCGAGAAGTTTCTGTGCAAGTGGACAGGTGTGAAATCATCTATATAATCAAGCTGGATTTCCCAGGGGCATTTCACACAGTGTCACACGGGAGATTAATCCATGCAGCTGCTGGTGAAGCAGAGAAGGGCCCATTTCCACATTGCTGAAGGAGCTGGGTGGATGATCGAGGGCAGATTAGAACAGGGAAAGGTTGTGGGCCAGGGGAAGAGAGGGGATGATGATTGGAGAGCAACAGGGACTGTTATTGGAGATCAATACTTTTTCACTCTCTATGTAAATGGCTTTGACAGAATGAACCACCAACTTGTTATCCAACTTTTTGGATCATGCAGAAGGGACTAGATGGGGGAGAAGCCACCTGATAACCTGGAGAAAACAATCCAATACGAAGAGATTCGGCTGGGTAAAACGAACCGCGAGCAAGAAGAGTAAATTTTATTTTGAGTGAACACATGTGTTGAATGAGTGTATTTTTCAAAGATTTGAGAGCAGGAGAGGATTTGAAGAGTGCACATATAAAAGGAATGACATGATGTTTTGTATCTGTGTGGTCAAAAAGGCACAGAAAATGCGAAGCTGTATAAATGGAAGCATTGAATAGAGCTTTCAAGGAAATACTGCAGCACTTAAAGAAGGAATTTTTTTAATCATGTTTAAACTACAGCTACCAATATTTAGTACCGTTCTATAGAAAAGGGCAGAGGTCCAGAGAAGAGCAGCATGATTTTGTATGAAGTCAGGAAGGGTTGAGCCATGGTGAAAGGTCTAAGAAGGTTAACTTGTAAAGGGCTTCAAACATTGACTTACAAGAAAGCTAAAAGGGGAAAAGCTGAGGAAGAATACAGGACTGTACCTTGGATTGGAAAAAAAAAGTTATAATGGGATACAATTGATGTTTCTGCAGTATACCGAAGGTGCATACCAAAGGCAGAAATAGATAAGCTCTTTCAATTAATATTAAACCCAAGGACTGTTCAGCGTAGACTTAAAACTGAGGAACAGCAGGCCAACAGAAAAAAATTCGACTTCTCAAGTCAAACTTTCTTCCTCCATTTGCAGAGCAGAAAATGGCTTCCAGAAGAAGCAGTGAGAAAAGTTCCAAAAGAAATTTTCCTTTTGCTTGCTTCCATGTAGGGTTTTGAAATAATGCATCTGGAACACGACTGCTCCCCATGTCCAAGTGCAGTTTCACCCCATAAACAGGACAAGGTGCCAAGGCTGTGATGGACACAGCTGTCAGTGGCTTGGCTGTGTCCAGCACGAAGAGGGGCTGAGATTGGTGTGCCCTGCATTGCTTTGAAGAGAGGGAGCAGCCGAGGACAACATCCCATGGTGTACTTGACTGCAAACCTCTGCCCACATAAATCAGGCTCACTGTGTATCCCTTCATTGACAATGGCAAGAACGTCAGCCCCTTTGATAGCAAAAATTACCACAGCAAACCCAACCCAGTCAGCCAGAGCAGAAGTAGTGGGAGATATTGTGAAGAGACTGTAACAGGAGCAGGGGGCTGTGGCTGAGAATGGCAAAGGTAGAGGATGGTGGGGGGATCGGGCAGAGGATTTTTCAGCTGTGGTATTTAAATACAGAGGCAGCACACAAACCTTTCCTTAGCCTTTTTTCTGAAGTTCCTGTAGAATGAAGATTTTTATTTTTTTTTTTAGGCATCTTTTTACTCCCTGTTTTTATGGTATTTATCACAGTGGGAGCTTGGTCCAGAAATGAGGACTTCTAGGTATTGCTGTAAGAAGTTAATAAAAATAACACATCTCGAAGGGATTAAAGCAGATCACTTTGGGGCTCATTGGCTGCAGTTTCATAGCAGCTTAACTATGATTTACAACTGCATATGAATTCTAAAAATTAAGCTAAGACTGTATAAGCACATTATTAATTACATCTGTGCCGGAAAAAATGCATAAACTTTAACTACATGAATTTTTTTAGTTAAATTGATAGAAAACCCATGTGCAGACCAGTGATGAGAAGAGCAGGACTTATATTCCAATTGTGGTTCTTTGTAATGTTCATGTCTGATAAACACTTGGGGACAAGGCAAGTTCAGTAAAGGGGTGTTTGAAAAGGGATTTTTGAACTTCAGTCGGGCATATTATAATGTTGACAACTCCAGCACACCATCCAGCAGTTACTTATTGAATATTTTAGAACAACTTTTAAAAAAGAGTCCCAAATATTCGTAAAATATAAATGTGTACTCTGTTGTTTGTGATGACATCAGTTCATTGGCAAAAAACCCCACGTAGGCAGGCGGTTAAAACAGCCTGAACTTTCAGTAAAATTGAAAAAAAACTCAACTAATCAAATTGCTTTGTTGAATGTGAATAATATGCCAAACCTCAGTTTCTCAAATATATAATCTCAAAGGCAAAAATTGTAATGCATGGAAAAATCTAAGTCAAGTCATGCACACACTTGCACGCAGGAATTAATCAATAGATATAATACTCAGACATAAAGCACAGGCATGTTTAAGTATTTTCAAGATTGCTGCCTACATTTAAAATATATACATCTATAAAAGTGCCAGATACTGTCAGTTTGATATTTATGGTATCCAGTTTCTTTAGTTGCATATTAAAGTTCACATCAATGAGATTGGACCATTTTATGATGTGGCATTGAAATTCTTTCCTCTTCCAGTTTTCTATTACATGAATAAACATACAGTATTTATCTGCTCGTCACAGAAAAAATCATGTGAGTTTTTGTTAAAGGACAATGGTTTCAAAACAAATCACACAAACCTTCTCTTAGTGTGTAGTCTTCCTAATTCTATTCAGTTCTAATATCAGCATCATTTGCTCCTAAAACATGAGGAGATTTTGCAGAGGATTTGGGGACTCATCTGAAATCTTCACGCAGTTTGGCAAGGAGCTCAAAGGAAGAAACATTTGACAACTGAGCAGTGTCAAAAATGAAATGTAATTGGGAAGCAGCCTTATGAGCATGGATTTCAGCTGTACTGCAGCTTCCAAATCTCCCATTTCCACTGCAAAAACAGTGGTTTATTGCTTTTATCTTCTGCTCCTGTCACCCCACTAAAATCAGTCACAAATGCCTGTGCACATATATGCACAAATAAATAATAGCCTAAAATTAAAACCCATAATGCAGGAAGATTTCCTCATTAAAAGATAGAGGGAGAGAGTCCAAGGCAGTAAGAATTTCTCTGTCACTGCTGAGATGATGTGAGAGACATAAATATCACCATGATGGGTCACACTAAAAACCTAAAGACCACATAAAACATTTAGCATAAATATGTCATCAATTTTGCTAGTTCTTAACATGAAATTTAAACCCCAGGAGGGCCTTGAAAGATGTCTGCTATTCTTTATAATTTTGAAATGCATTAAAAGCAGATATGTACAGCATGTGTACAGTGTAAATTAATTGCTGTTTCATTACTTCCATCTTCCCTGCACCAGACCTTGTCAGCCTGTATTTTTTTTGTGGGAGCAGGGTAGCAAGAGGGCAGATCTGTATATATTTTGGGTCTGGCAGGACCCACAACCTGCTCAGTGCCAGACTTCAGTGATACAGATGCTGTAAAGGGATGTGCTGTGGCAGTTGTAGTATTACTTTTTTTCAGACATGAGTTTCACAGTGCACTGTAACCATCAGCATATTTCAAAAGAATAGCAAATAACTCCCCAAGGATAAAGTCTGGTAGTGGCTTCTAAGCCTGGTTTGAGCTTAACTCAAGCCAGTGAGCTGTGGGTGGAAGGCTGTGTATACCATATAAATCTCCTGGTCCATCTGTCTTGGGAAAGAATGCATTTTCAGGAATCTGTCTCTTTCTAATTGCTTATAAAAACACACTGAGACAAGCCAGTGAATAAATTAAATTTGAATGTTTCCAGTGGATCTTTTCAGTTTCTCACTGAACCTAATTACTGTCTAATCTATGCCCATGAGTATGCAGTTTTAAGTGGGACATTAGACTTTCACTCTGCAGATTAAACTCTGCGGTGCATAAATTCATTATTATTTGTGGAGGAGAAAACTTCAGTGTCTACTACCTTGTGGTTTTAATTTAAAATAACTGCTGCATCCGAGTCAGGCATTCTTTTAGAAGAATAAGAAGAGCTGTAAAGAGGTGGAAGATGTTTTCTAATAAATCGTGTCTCTTATTCGCCCAACTAAACTGGGAAAATTTATGTTTCAAACAATAATTAAACTCTCCTCGTAGCTCAAGATGTCATGCCTTCAACTGCAATTTTAGGGAGCTGTACCACAATAGGGAGTAGATTAATATAATGAACTGCATGAAACTTTCTGCTACAAGGATGAGCGTGGCCCCGTCAGGAGCAGTACTGCTGCTTCAGCCAGACATCTCCAAGTGTTTTGCAGAGGGAGACAAATAGCATCACTCCATTTTTACCAGCTGGAAAAATTGAGATACAAAGGCCTGGGGGGACTTTTCCCAAATTTTTTGAGTCGCTTTGAGCAGGCAGAGAATAATGTCCTGTCTGTGCTGGTGTCATTTTGTCTGAATCAAATCTGCTCCCTTCGTTTTCAGAGTGTAAATCCCTGAGCTGGTTGACACAAAAATTTTGTTATGTTAACACTGCCCAGGTGAGATCTTCATTAGTTTATTCACATATTAATCGGATCTGATGAGGACTGCAGTTAGAAAACAAGTGTGCAGCAGACCCAAAGGCACCGGCTCTCACTCTTCCTATGCTCCCCCTAATTAATACAATGAGTCTTAAACAACAATCTTCCTTTATTATTTGCAGATCATGGGATATAAAAATCATTGTAGATTTAAAATGGACTATATTAACCCAAGTAATTCCACCAGGACTTGACTTTCTATAGTGAAAAGTGTTGTGTTGTCTCTGGCTCAATTAGATTTTTCTCAGTGTCAATTTTAATTCACTTCACCAGAGCGTGGGGGAACTCTCAGTGGAAGGGAAAATGTTGCTTCTGAATGAGAGCCTCCTGTAGCCCACATTTTATTTAAGAGTTTTAAAATGCTTCGCAGTCCCACGTTCTCCCTTGAACGTCTGCTATTGTGTGCCGTAAGAGCTGAACAAAATCGCTTGATGTTTCTTAACGTGACAGGCATCTGAGTCTGAGCAGGAGGATGGAAATGGGGAAAGCGGAGTAGTCCTTGGTCCCTCTTATTTTTTATTTTTTTATTTTTCTCTCTCTCTCTCTCTTTTTTTTTTTTAAGGCACATGCAAAAAGTCTTTGTGAGCCTTGGTGGCCAAATAAACTTTATGTCAAATCTTTACCACCCTTCCAAACACCTGCCCATGTGTAAAGAGAAGTAAAAACGAGGCAGCAGGGTGTCCTTTTGCAGTGCTGAGCTCAGGACAGCGGTTGAGTGACCTCAGAAGTTGTTTTTTCCCCTTTAGATTTGGTATGTCCCACCTCCCATGGCTGTCAGCACTTTGGTGTGCATTGCTTGGTTGTGCTTGCTTCGTGCAGGGTAACCTTCTTCTCTCTTTCAGAGGGTTAAATCGAGTAGATCTTTTATTTGAGGATGCTTCTCATTGTGAGAAAGAAAAGACAAGAAAAAGAGCTTATAGTAGAACTGTCAGGGAAGGTATAGCCTAGACAAGGGTCTGAAATGTCCACTGTGGATATGTAGGGCTTTCCAAAATGCTCTTTTCCATCATGTTCAGGAGTTTTTTCTTCCTATCTCTACACTTGTCCTTCCCATATTTCATTAGGCTCTCTCAGCTTTGGATTTATGGGTAGTTGTGCACACACACTGGAGTTTTACTTTGTGTTTGGGTGGGTTTTGGTTTGTTTGCTGGGATTTTTTGGCTGACACCGCCCATTTTCCAGTTTTGCAAGTGGTTGAGACACTGTTTTCCAGTATATCACTGGGCTACCTACAGGAAAGCAGCTGGGACTGTCACCAAAACCAGTCTATTGGGTCAATGGATGTGAACCTCTAAAGGTGATACCACAGCGTGGTGCTCAAGTTCCCCATAGCTGTTAATAATGCCAGCTTGTGTATGAGAGACATACATGAAATTGTCTCCATGGAGAACACCTTCTTGTTTTTCAGAACTGTGCAAAACACTCCATGAAAATTCAGGTTTCCAAATGTGTCATCCCCCAGCCTTTTCATTCCCAACAGTTTTAGCTTTCCTTTCCAGTTAGTATGTGATGCCTTTCTGTGCTGTGTTACTTGCTAGTTCTCACTTGGGCATATATTGAGTTAAAAGGTGCTGTTTGGAAGTAGGGAATTGTTACTATTGCTATTATTATTATTATCATCATTTAGATGCTGCAGTTTAAGTAGCTCCAAAAAAATCTCAACACTAAAGGTCAGTGTAGCGTGTAGGTTTACACATGCACAGTACAAGTAACCTTCAAAAATTTCCTCATGACAAGATAAGTGCAGCAATTATATCTAAAAGAGTGCCAGAGAAAATTTCACTGTAAACTGCATTAGCTGGAGAGCATGTGCTGTAAGAGGATTTAATTGAATTAATGTTACTTACTATCAAAAGCTCCATCTAGTGTATTGCCAGGTCTCCTTATTACTAAGAATAATATTTGGCTCATAAAGACCCCTGCTCAACTAAGCACACAGTCCTGATGACTTCAGCAAGTGATTAAAATTAAAGCATTTCCTTCACTGCTTTGCTGAACAGGAACGGGCTGGAAGCTGGGAACAGGCGCTACTGTGGGTACAGAGCACGGAACAGGAATGGGCTGGAAGCTGGGAACAGGCGCTACTGCCTGTACAGAGCACGGAACAGGAACGGGCTGGAAGCTGGGAACAGGCGCTACTGTGGGTACAGAGCACGGAACAGGAATGGGCTGGAAGCTGGGAACAGGCGCTACTGTGTGTACAGAGCATGGAACAGGAACAGGCTGGAAGCTGGGAACAGGCGCTACTGTGTGTACAGAACGTGGAACAGGAATGGGCTGGAAGCTGGGAACAGGCGCTAGTGTG
>VYZT01022265.1:65803-201669 GCA_013400735.1 Pomatostomus ruficeps
GGAACAGGAATGGGCTGGAAGCTGGGAACAGGTGCTACTGTGTGTACAGAGCACGGAACAAGAATGGGCTGGAAGCTGGGAACAGGCGCTAGTGTGCGTACAGAGCACGGAACAGGAATGGGCTGGAAGCTGGGAACAGGCGCTACTGTGTACAGAGCATGGAACAGGAACAGGCTGGAAGCTGGGAACAGGCGCTAGTGTGTGTACAGAGCACAGAACAGGAATGGGCTGGAAGCTGGGAACAGGCGCTAGTGTGTGTACAGAGCGCGGAACAGGAACAGGCTGGAAGCTGGGAACAGGCGCTAGTGTGTGTACAGAACGTGGAACAGGAATGGGCTGGAAGCTGGGAACAGGCGCTAGTGTGTGTACAGAACGTGGAACAGGAATGGGCTGGAAGCTGGGAACAGGTGCTAGTGTGTGTACAGAGCACAGAACCACCGAGCCCTTTAACCAGGCTCTTCGTGGAGGCTTCTCTTACCCATGGTCTCCCAAGTGTCTGAGGGAGGTGTGATTTTGGCATGAGTGTCCTGGCCTTCCCAGCCTGAATGTAGCTGTTGTGGCTCGTGGCTGAACCAGTCATGGAACCCAGCTCCAAGTCTGGGTGTTCGAGGGGCTTAGGGTGATCCTCGCTGGGGCTTGGAAGCCTTCCACAAATAACAGCAGTGATGGCTGAGGGGTTTCATGGAATAATCCTGGTGGCATTTTTAATGCTGTTATTAATGCAGGATTCTCACTGTCACATTATACGGATGTGCCACAATGAGATCCAGAGAGGTATTTTGTGTGACTTCCTACATAAAAGCAAAAATGCAAATGAGCTGCATTTACATATTCACATGATATAAACGGAGAACTGAGACGCGTGGAAACGCAGGGACATAGCCAGAGACATGCTTCAAACCAGGGATAAACATATCCATAGTTTTCCGATGCTTATGTTTTAACCATTAAGGCGAAAATGTGATATACTGAATGTTTTTGCAGAATATTTTTGAATGTCAGAAATCCCATTGAAGCCTGCGTCTCCTTTATGTTTGATATTATTTTATTTTCCTTTCACACGCATTCTCTAAAAAACGAATACATGAAATCTAGCAAAAAAAACCCTTTTATTCTCCATTCATTCAGCAACAAAAGCAACAAAGAAAGAGGGTTTGAACCAATCTTTTATGAAAATTGGGAAACAGTAGAATAGTTTCTACAACAACTTACTTTATTGTTGGCTGACTCAAATGGCAAAAGTTTTTATTCACCTACGCATCTTATATTTTAACAAGCCACATGTCACTCCTGAACTTCACCCACCCGTGTTTCTGCATGCGGGTGGCATTCTGGTACAGTCAGGCACATGCCATTCAAAGGAGTTACAATCTCCTTTTTGTTTTTGTGGTGTTGTTTGGGGGGAGAAAAAGAAAGAGTAATTGCCCGTGTTAACTGATGTTCATTACGCGGAATTGTTTAGCTCTCTTAAAAAATCATTGATCTGCTTTTCCCCCGTGAAACTCTTCAAGGTCTCAGTTCACAAAAGAGAAATCAGCATGTAAAGCAGCAGCCTGGCAATCTGTGCTGCAAGGAGCAGAGTGCCATGTTCTGTGCAGAAATGTCAGCAGAGCTTGCTGTCTTCCAAAAAAAAAAAAAAAAGACAAATACTTAGTGAGGATGAGAATCATTATTACTGTTGCAGTCCGATGTGATTTTGGGGAACAATCGGTTTAAAAGTAGGCATTTTTTTCTCATACATTTGTATGTAGCGTCTATGATTGAACATTCGTTAGGTAACATCTGGCACGAGCTGTTCCTCTTCCTCCCTAAGTTTCATGGCTTTGTTTTGTATTTGAGAAGGATATTACAAAAGGTAATTTGGTGTCTCATTCCCATTGGTGTGGTCATGGTTTTAACTTTTGAATCGCTCCCTTGAAATAAGAGGAAGGGGGGAAAACCACCATTTGGGTATTTTTAATAGGGAATAGGCAGTATTTAGATTTCATGGTGAGTGCCCATGGTACGTCGTGTGCATGCAGCAAGTCAGAAGTGCAGCTGCGGACCAGGGTTCATGAGCCACAGATAACAAAGGGACCCAAAATCTGGGGCTCCAGCCTTGTCCACATGCTCTTATTATCATTTACTGTTTGTATTGCAGATGCACATAACAGATTGTACGATATGCTGCACAGACAGATTGCTAGAGTGATCTTTGTCCTGAAACACTGACGGCAGAGCTGCACAAGAAGGATTGACAGTGTGCCTGCACTGAGAGCTGCACAGCCCAGACGCCACAGTTTTGGACTCATGTCCTCAACAAAAGGGCTTTGTGCATCTTTGGTGAAGCAAAGGTCTGTTCTTGCGGATCTTACTGTAAAGGGCTGAAATTTTAAATAAGAATTAAAAGAAAATAGGACAAAGATCATTAGAGAGCGAGTAGGAGAAGGGAATGTGCCTACTTCTTGCTTTTTTTTTTCTTCTCTTCTAACAGCATTTCTTCTACACTTGCCAAATCAAGTGTGTCAAAGGAGCAGAGTTTCAAACTTTGGATAGTTGCTCCCAGTGTTGGAACAAAGCTCTGCAGAAAAAAAGGCTGGGGTATGCAGGGCTGAGGCTTTGGTGACCTGACTGGGAGAGGCACTGCTCTTGGAAACTCTGACGCTTTGGGAGAGCAAGCCTACAAATTTGACTTGTTCTCACTGGGCTACCCAAAGAGGAAAAATCCTAATACTTAATGTCTTTTTCATCATCCAGGGCATGCAAAGAGATCATCCACTTATGCCCTGTGTGGTTAAGAAAACGAAGAATTGCTCACTTATTTATTCAAGTAGCTAATGTGCATTTCAAAGTGCCTCAGTGTTGGCTTGTGGGGGAAGGAGGAGTGAGCATTAAGATTAATTTCAATGAAAATATTTTTGTGGGAATAGTTTGCTCAGTGAATCTAGATCATCTGCAGCTGGTAGAATAATGATTTAAGCCTGTTTATGTGTTTCATTAAATCAATAAACCCCATGAAAATGGAGGTGTTTTGGATTATGCACACAGCTTTCAGAGGATCTTTGCTTAGGGATGAGAAATGATTTTTCCATTTAGAAACACTTTTGTTTCTCTTTCATGTGAAAGTGCTCTCTCACTAAAATTATTAAAGAAAACATTTTTCAACTCTGAAGTATTGCTGATATTTTGGCAGTGCCTGTGGCCAGTAGTCCAAGGGATGGGAACTGCTGAGCACTCGGTATTTAAACAACTGGTGTTGACTTTGCGGTTAAAGAAGTTTTATGGCTGGATCAGACAAAACACTCGACCCACGTGGTTTCTGGTTTGAGGTAAGACTGTGCAGGAACATGCCAGGATTTAGGGCACTCAGCATCCCTGGCTGTTCATGCTTGAGCCACTGTGTCCTTTGTCAAAAGGCGTTGGTCTCTAGATCAGGCGAGAGATTTTGAGTTCCAGGATGCAAAGGCCTCAGGTTTGGAAACCTAACTTGAATGAAAAAAACCCTGCTCGTTCACCCAGCCCGTTGTCTGCCAAATCTGCGCTTATTCTGTTTAGTGCATTCCTAAATGTTTCGTCCAATTTTATTTGGAAGTGGACCATGGGACACTCTTTCCAACTCCTCCCCCCCGCACCCCGAAGATTAAATGTTTTATTACTATACTGTAAACACATGCAGTCCTAACATTTTTTTGGTATTTTTGGTCCCCCCATTTTATTTATTTTCTGTTGTATAATCTCTCTTCTGTGCTAATATTGATGAATTGGAGGGATGCATTTTCTGTCATGTAAAATAGTACTGGGGATAAACTCTGCCTAGGATTTTGGCTGACCCCTTCATCAGGCTTAGCTCAAAAATTAATTTGTCATTACCCAGGTGCTATGCACTAAGCTTTATTGGCATAGAGGAGCGCCGCATCCTGTATGTTCTTTGGAAGGAAAAAAAGTGATCATATAATCACTGAGACAGTAAATAGTCATTTCCAATCTAGTAATATTTTATATGAACTGGCACTGTATGTTGTATATCATCCATCTTGCTAATCCTTGTTCCACATTGCCTCCCACTTGAGGCCAAGAACATTACAACTGTGCCAGAGAGTGGGTGGAAAAATAGCCTTATTATTAACCTAAGTTGAAAACATAATGGCTTTTTGAATGTCTTCATTCACAGATGCAGTCATACTAAAATATTAATACCCTTAAGTATAGAGAAACAGAACTTTCATTTAAAATCCATTGTCCATGTGTGTTGCAAAAGGGAAAGCCTTGAAAGTGTTGGGAATGCCCTGTATCTTTTGTTTTACATTTTATCCCTTAAATGTCAGTATTCTGTAATAAAGGAGCCAAAATATTCTGCAGAGTAGGTTTTGAGCAATGTTGCTGCCATCACTAACATTGCCTTGTGGTAAAGGAAAAAGAGTTTCTCCAGTTTTCTCTTTGTCTTAAAAGACTGGTAATAACTAGTGGATATTGAAACACACATAATGACTTTTTAGTACCGTGATCAAGCAGGACTGCATCGCCAATGTCAGTGTTTGTTTAAATCTCATCCCCAGAGGGATCAGAAATATTCAAGATGCATGTGTTTTCTGGGAGCAACCATCACAAAGAGTAGAGGAGAAAACTGCAACCCTCATTTGATTAATCTTCATAGCACCCCAGGATTCCTGATTTACAAGCAGAAATGAGGGACCTAGCAGTGAAAACTGAGTAAATTTGCAGCACAGCATCACTGAAAAGGCACAGAAAAAGGAGATGATGCTCTTCTTTAGTTAGAATCGATGTTTGCCTTTCCTAACTCTGTAATTTACTTCTGTGTATATCTTCCCAGGTAAAATATGAATCTTCCACGAACTTCTTTAGGAGGTGTAAAAATTGCTCTTGAAGAGTATTCACAGAAAAAAGAAATAAGTCTTGATTGTACTAATTTATGACTAGCATGAAAAAATGTCCCTTCCTTTAAAATGGAAAATAAAAGGATTAAAACTTCCAGTGTATTGGGCCATGTGTTGTAAATTAGCCTAATTGTTTTAGAATTCAGAAGTGTTTCATCATTTTAAATTGGGCTTGTCTGATATTTAGTTCCACATTTTTTATAACTCTGCAGGACTAATATGTAGCCTGTTGTTGCACATGAAAAGCTTTTTTTATCCTAATTTTCAAGACTGATGGAATGAGAGGAGGTTGACAAGTAATCGCTTAGTTATCTCTGTGTCAAAGCTTATGATATGCTTTATAGTGAAAATGTGCAATATGCAGTTCCAGAAATAATTTTGCTCTACATTATGGTTTATCTTTCTGGCATACAAAACGCAAAAGTGAGTAATGCTGATGTCTGATAGAGGATTTCAAACTGCTTGGAATTATCTTTAAGTTTCACCTAATAAGTCTTAGCAGGAGCCAAAATATTGTACAAGACAGAATGTTAACAGGACTGCCCTCCAAGCACATCCTTATTTCCCCACATCCCATTTCATGTGGGAAGAGAAAATTCACATTTTAGAGCATTATCTCTCTGTTGATCCACTGTACTCTGTGGATAAATACAACTCCTCTGTGAGCAGGGCTTTTTCTGAAAAGAGCAAGCAGTGCTTGTTCCCAGAAAGAACTGGTGGTTGCAAGGCTTGTTTGACAATCTATCCCCACCATTTCTCAGCTCCCATCCAGGAAAACTTCGCATTGTTGATGCTCAGCAGAGATATTTTACTCAATAACAACGTTGAATAAACGACGAGGTCACACTGTAAAGTTAACTAAGCGACCTCTGGTACCAAAATGCGATCGCTCAGAGGTTTCATTTTGTATTTTTTTAGCTTCCAGTTAAGACTGGGGACTTGGTTCTAAAGCTCTCCGAGTTCTGTGGTGGCAAAGCTGCGCATCCGCGATGTTTTGTTGACCACGTTCCTGTGGCTGCCATGGTGACCTGTGGAAGAGGCCGTATACAATCCTGCTGCTCCAAATGGAATGAGATACATTCGGGAGCCGTGTGCTATTGATGCCAAGGAACACTGAATAGTTTCATCTACTTTGCAGACAAGCTTCAGTGTAAGCCCTCCTGCCATTGCCTGCTCAAGGCCACCTTTGACAGCCGCAGGAGCCAACACATCACTGTTTAGGCACTGGTTTTGTTCCTTTTCTCTATTTTTCCTTCTCCCTCTGATTAAGTTGCCAATCATCCAGCTACTTTCTCTTCTTGTCCTGATAAGTTGCCAATCATGTCATACAGCCTGTACCTCTAGAGCCAAGTATTTCTCTTGTCATAACTTCAAAACAGGCTGCTGGAGATTGATTTTAAATCTTGGTCTGATTAAATGCCACATCTTGATCTTTGGAGAGCCATAGGACCTATAGATCGTGGTACTCTTGTTTGGACTTCCCTGAACTGGTATTAACTGACAGACTTACAACATGTCCTATGGGTCACGCAACACAGTCTCAATATTACCTTCCCTTAACAGACATTAAATATTCATGAATAGATTTTTTTAATCAGTTTTCCAGGACATACATGGTGATAGTTGCAAGAAATAAACAGTCAGTTGTTTGAAGGCTTTTGAGAATAACATATTTTTTTGTATGGCATGTGGGGTTTTATGTTTTGCTCTGGTTGTCAAATCATTTATACAAAGATAAGTAGTAGCACTATCTCATAAGGTCTTTAAGACATAAATAGCAATGGGAAATTAAGCAAAACGGAAAGTGTTTACTGTGAAAAGCGTATTTAAAATACTTATTGTGAGATTTCGAAATAGGGGTTTTTTGGGAAATCATGGGAAGTCTGATTCTGGGAAATCTACAGATAGAACAAGATAAAACATTGGAAGAATTACACGTGGAAGCGTAATGCTGTCCTCTCTGGGAGAGGAGCTTAGCTGAATTTTCCTGCCTCTAACAGTTTTATAATTCTGTTAAAACTGCTTTCCTAGATATACAAGATAACATTTTCCCCCAATATGTATACTTTGCTAGCTCATTTTCCAGTCAGAAGGAAGACTGTAGGAATCATCTTAGCTTTTCTCTCTCATCTTGGAAGTACATGTGTTACATGTCTATTCCGTATCTCCCTTCATTGATTTTACATTAGTTAATCATCAGACAAAAATAAAGAGGAATAATAATTAGCTAGGATAGCAATCTCTTCCCAGAAGTGTTTTTCTTGCCCCGGTGAGGCTGCCCAGGCAAGGTGAAACACAAGCTATAATTCTTTATGTGGGCACTTTGCATTTTCACACTGTTAGTCTGTGCAAAACAAGATTCTGTGCAAGAGGCAATCAAGAGGCAGGTTGGGAAGTGGTTGTGAGATACCTCTCAAATACCTTTGAGCTTGAGCTTTCGGAGCATAGATCCCCCACATGAAGTGTGTTCTTCGTTCTCATTGCTTGTGCTCATTAAGTGGTGCCATTTATTTTTGTGTGCCTGCACAAATATATGGCTTTATTACTAAAGTGGTTTGTTTATCTTTGCTGCTGCTGCATTTATTTTAGCACTCATCTAAACAATTAATTAGGGAAACACTTGAGTGCCGAATACACTTCTTCAGATACCGCTCAGTTGGGTTTTTTATTTATTTCCAGGAGCATCAAGCATTAAAAAAACCCCATCTTTTACATTTTTTTTCTAACCATGCCTTTTTCCTTCTTTTTTGAAGTTTCCACAGCAGAGTACATTGCTTTGAAAGATCATGGGCCCTGTTGAGAGTTCAAAGCCAAGTAAAGATGATGCTTAAAGTTCAAAGGCTCTGCAGAGCTGCATCTTCATCTGCATAAAATTGTTTCAACTGACTAGAAAGATAGAAAAGTTGCCAGGAATTGCTTCTATTTCTTTTTTATTATTATTATAAAGAAAGCTTAATTGGGGAACAAATGTGTCACTGCTAACAAGTTCAGGCAAAGCGGAGCTCCTTAGATGAAACAGTGCTTGAAGGTGCACGCAGCATAGGAAAGATTTGACATGTGCTGTGACCCTGTGAGAGTGAAGCTGTGAATGCCTGGAAATCAATACGAGATGTGCAAGGGTTCATGATGTTGTAGTCGAGAAAGAGTTGAAAGTGTTTGACTGCATCTTGGGCAAAGCAAGCAGGGAGTGTGATGGATTCAGACAATGGGATTTAGACCTGAGTTTTAAAGATGGGGAAACGTATTTATCAGGGAAAAAAAATCATTCAAATAGTTGAAAATGATCTCCCTTAAAATTGTGTGTATGCTGTAGCAAATCATGTCTCAGAGTGGAGGCTTTGCCAGTTCTTCCAGCAGCAGGGAGTGGAGCCCCCAGTTCGGTGACCTGGCCAAAAGCAGCAAAATAAGGGGCAGGGGGGGTGTTGGAGGAAACAGTTATTTGTTGAGTCAAGTTCAGGGCACTTAGAGGCAATATTTATCCTAGAATTTCTCCCATGCTACTCAAGCATCCTTTAAGCCATCTCAAATGTCTTGTATTGATTTCTTGCATTTCCTATAAGGTATCTTTCGGAGGAAGTGTGACAGACTGCAGTGAGTCAGGTGGAAGCAGCGCTGGCACGTCCTGCTCTGCTGTTACTCATTGTCACTACGATGGCTGTGTCTTTTTACCTCAATTTTTATTTTTTCGTTGTTTCTTCAGAGTACTCCTTTGAGCTCAGAACATTTTATTCTTTCTATTTTACAAGGAAAAGCTGGAGCATAGGGAGATGAAAGGCCACATTGTTCAAAAGCGTTTAGGCATCGAAAGATTCAGGTGGGCATTGAACGTTATTTTCAGAGGAACTTCAACACCCTGTTCCTAGAAATGAGTTGTCCAAGGTCAGATTTTAGATTCTCTTGCAAAAATGGTATCCAACTCTTCCAAATCTAGCTAAATGTTGAAAACACTCCATGCACAATGTTCTTGCCAAGTTTCTGGGTAGGGTTGAGTTTCTGTTGTTGTTTTGTAAATGAGTGAAGTGTCAGCAATAGCAATCTTTCCACTGTGTACCTTCTTTTGTAACTTCTTCACCCTGGGCCTTTTCCTCTTTTTTCTCTTTGTACTGCTAGTTCTGGCTTTTCCTGTGCTGTCTTTAGAAGACACAAGCTCAGAGATTTAGAGCTGTCAGTGGGGTTTAGACAAAACTTCATGTCAGATACAACAGGACTGGATAAACTGCGACTTAAAAAAATGCATTTTGTTACCATGAATTCATAAATGTATTGATATATTTCTAAAAATAAGGTATGACACAAGACATTTTTATTATTTTGTATGTCTATGGCAGTATCTGCCATCCTGGGTTGTTCATAGAATCATCATAGAATCCTAAAATGGTTTGGGTTGGAAGGTGCCTTAAAGATTATCTTGTTCCAACCACCCTGTCATAGGCAGGAACACTTTCCACTAGACCAGGTTTCTCAAAACTCCATCCAGCCTGGCCTCGAACACTCCCAGGGATCCACAGCTTCTCTGGGCAATCTGTTCCTTTGTTTCGCTACCCTCACAGTAAAGAATTTCTTTCCAATATGCACTGAAACCTGCCCCCTTTCAGTTTGAATCCATTCTCCTTTGTGCTGTTACCACATGCCCTTGTCAAAGTTCCTCTCCAGTCATATCCCAGTCCCCTTTAGGTACTTGAAAGCGCTAAAAGGTCTCTGATTCTGTTTCTTAAAAAAAAAAAAAAAAGAAAGAAAAAGAAAAAAGATTAATTCCTGTGTTCTTGCTATGAAAAAACTCATCTTGTGTGTGAAATTTGCTGGTGACTGAGAGCTGGTTCCCAACTCTCAAGCTGAACAATAAAACAGTAATTTAACTGATGTTGTCTGCTAGAGTTAAATAAGCTTGCAGTGTATTTCTGGGTAAGTTAAGCTGTGTTAGGAGGGATGTTGTCAGAAGCCAGTTAAGTTCCTTCATTGCCATTTCACAGAATCACAAGCTGGCTGAGGTCAGAAAGAACCTCTGGGATTCATCTTATCCAACCCCAGCTCAAAGCAGGATCATCTACAGCAGGTTTATCAGAGCTGTGTCCAGGCAGGATTTCAGTGTCTCCAGGAATGGAAAGAGTCCACAACCTGTTTGGGTAAACCATGCCAGTGTTTGATCACCCTTAAAATAAAAATGCATTTCCTTATTTTTAAATGGAATTTCCTGCATTTTAATTGGTGGCCATGGGCTCTTGTCCTATCATTGCACCACTGAGAAGGCTCTGTCTTCTTTACTTCCTCCAATGTTTTCTTCTCCAGGCTGAACAGTCCTGGATCTCTCAGTTGCTGTTCATAGCAGATGTTCCAGACCCTTCTTCATCTTCATGGTCCTTCACTGGACAGTTCCCAGTATGCCCACATCTCTTTATTGAGGAAAAATAAAAAGATCCAGACCCCATCTACGTCTCAGCAAGGCTGAGCGGAGAGCAAGGATCACCTCCACTGACCTGCTCTGCCTGATGCAGCCCAGGATGCCTTTGGCGTTTAACCACTAAAGATTATTTCCAGTACAGAACATAGGATTTTCAAAATGGCAGGGAAAGTTTATAAATTGCAAATAACTCTCAAAGATTTGTTGATTTTGAAGGGGTAATTTTATGGTAAAGCTCTTCTATTCTGCGTATTTTTCACTACAGACTTGCCTCCTAGTTGAACTAGGACTTGAATGGCTTCTCAGGAGTCACAGTGCAATTAGGGATTTCATCAGAGCAGTGATCTGCAAGTCTTATCAGGAAAAGCCAGTTTTCAGTGATCTTTCTCAAGCATTCAAGTGAAAGAAAAAATAGAAGGAAATCCAGGACTTTAAGATGTGTGTGCTGGGAAGTTTGATTTGCTATTAGTGAGTGCCAGGGTTGGAGACAGTAGGGCTTTTGAAATGACATCAGGGAAAGATGTGTCCCTGCCTATGTTAATTTATGTAAACATGATCTTTGTAGAGTCTTTTTGAACTGAAATACAGTGTCACAGCAGTTTTCTGCTGCAGGAACGGATTAATAAGGGAATACATCTTAATTTTGTATTTCCTTTTGGGTTTTTTTAGCATCTGTTCTCTGAACCCTCTTTCTCTACTACATCCAAAGATGTACTTAGCAGATGGTCAAACTTAGGGGTTAACTTGCACAGAGGACATGTTAACACATTTTAAAGCCAGTAAACTCAAGCCAGTAATTGTTACCTGGCCAAAACAAAAAAAAGAGAAACAATAACACCCGCTAGGAAGAAAAGAATAACAATTTATTTGAGGGAAGAAGAAAGTTAATTAAACATTAAGTAGCATTAGTGCAAGAATAAGAAGGAAAAGAGGAAAGAAAAGGTAAAGGGGAAATGATGAGAAGGCAGCATAAGAAATACATAATTATTTTTTGTAGTTTCAATTCAATGTCCCCCCAGTTTCAAGATTTCTTTCTTGGTACAATATGTATACATAGGCCTTGTTTAAAACTACCTCTAGTTTTTAAAAAAATTCTCGTATTTTGTGTGTATTCTTTTCTATATTTTACACGTGGGAAGTGCAGTGACTTCCCTAGGGAGACCCCTCACAGAGCCAAAGGCTGGAATGCCATTTCCCACCCTCTCCCCCTGCTGTCCTACTTACTTGAGAATTTCTTGGCCAAAAGCTCTGACAAGCAGTTTTTATTGCAACCCATATGGACTGATGAATAAAATCCCAATTATTCTCCATCCCTGAGATCTAGAAATGTGAATGGACCAAACATGAACTCGACGGGAGGCACTGAGCTGCTGCTCTGATTTTCCCACTGATGTTGGTTGACAGCCGTCCATCTCAGGGGCTCTCCCTGGGGATTTACACAGGGTGGGTGCTTGGACAGGCTGGCAAAGGAGCAACATCCCAGGCCAGGCCACCTGGATTAGGGCAGATCAGGGGGTTGGTGCTGATGTGCAGGCTCAGCGCCACTCACTGGTCAGCTCTGTCTTCACAGCACTTCCTGAGTTTCTGTTGCAAAGCCTCTCATCCACTACTCAGCCCAGACCAATCCAGCTCAGCTCCCATCCCAACATGCAGGTGTGGTTTCTTTAGGGACAGATTAGTTTGTAATGACATAAAATTGCCTTGATGCTATAAAGCTGATTTGTGTGTATTTATTTACCCAGCCACCATGTATAGAATCTAATTCTGCATCTGCCTTTTTTTACTCTATCACCATCTAGTGCAGATATCATAGGAGTACTACCAAGCTTCAGGTGTGGAAGTTGGTCCCCTCCTTGAGAAGTAAAACAGAGAGTTCCAGCATGCTGGCCATTCACTTCCCAGTCATTGCACAGGTAGCAGGAGAGTTCAGGAATTTGCAAAAGCTGTCATTGTCCTATATGAAAAAATGTACATTGAAATTCTTCAGATACTTGTACAGCTATTAGCCATTTAAAACTGTTTAATATAAGTGGCTTATTTCAGAGAGCAAGAAAAGTAGATTCTGGCAATTTTGCCCTTGATATCTTTTCTATCTTTGTCGCACTTTAGTCAAAATTTACATAATAATGGGTAGGGAAGTGTTGTGGCACATGAACCAGTGCATATTAGCTCTTAGTTGCTTTCCCAAAAGGCTTGAAAATGCAGCAAATTTAATCTAGGTCAAAAAAAAAAAAAAAAAGAAAAAAAAAGAAAAAAAGAAGAAGGAAAAAAACCCACTTCCATTTTATAGGCAGAGGACATTTATAGAGAGCATTTGTATTCACAAGGGTATGGGAATGACAGAGTGCGACTCCTCCAAAAGAGCTCCCCGGTGCAGCTGAAGGCTGACAGCAAACTAGGACTTGTGGCCAATTAACAGAAAGGCCGTCATAACTTGCAAGGCATGGAGAGAAAAAATTGAGCTCCATGGGATTATTTTTCACTGGCCATTTACGGGGCTGTTACCGGTCTGGAGCATTTGTGCTTCAATGCGAGTGGCATGATGCGGGGCACTTTGGGGCTGGGGCACTGCCACCCTGAACGCTTTAACCAGGAGGAAAAATAGAGCACAGGGTGGAATTTGGCACGTCCCAGTTGTGAATCCTTCTCACATGTGAGCCCTTGCCTGCATTCCGCTAATGTATTTAATATTAGAAGTGGCATTGCTATAATATGTGCTGTCATTAGAGTGGCAGTGCGGTTTCCTGGCTGGTGACGGGCCTGGTAATACGGTTTCCATCAGGGTGCCAATTATATCAAACTATTAGCAAACCTGAGCTAATTGGGAGGCGGCATCATTAGAGGTTGATTTCTGCTGTATTTGGCAATTCTGTCAGGGATTGCTTTAGGAGTGAATCCGTTCCATCATACTCTCCCATGGCTCCATGGACAATAGAGCATGAGGATGGTGCAGGTAGGAATCAATACACATCCCTGCCATCCCTCCCTCTTCTTCTTCTGATAAGCAGAGTTTCAGAAATAGATGGATTTTTATTGCCAGGTTCCTTTGTCAGGAGTGGCTGTATTTGCTATTCAGACAGGTCATGGTTTTCTCTGGTTTTGTTTGGAACAACCCAATCAAAATCTCTGAGACTTGAAACACCTCTCCTAATACTACACCAGTGTCTTCAGTGCAGGTTAGCTAATTGCACTGACATCTGTAGCAAAGCAGAAATGCCAAGCAAGGCTCCCATTGCACTGACCAAATATAACAAAAGTGAAAAGTCTCATTGCCCAACCATACACCTGAACTCCTTGTAGTAATAGATCTTCTCTGTAGCTTTAGTGGAAAAGAGCTTTTAATGTCTTCATTGGCTTTTGGAAAATGACATTACAGGTCATGGTGTCTGTGGTTGCAAATCACACTGCTCAGGCAGCTGTTTGTGATTTACAGAGCACGTATTCCAGAGTTTGGGTGGATGGCTGCAATGCAAGAGACCTTGTTAAAGGCTGCCTTGTATTAGTTTAAATTTTGGTGGTGGATGAGTGAATGTGAAAATCAGGAGAGAAACATTTGGAATGGCGAAAAAAACAAGAAAAAGAAATCCTCCTTAACTTGAACTAGCTTGAACTGTGCTGGATTGACAAGAAGCTACTGTCCCCATTGAGATTCCAGGCTTGTATGAAGCCAGCACCTGTTCTGCTTGCAAATGCACACACAAAAGTGAGCTTCATTCACAGAAAGAAAGAAACATAGCAGGACTTCACTCATTTAGCCTTCCAGGGCCTTCAGTCCCTTGATCTGTCAGCCCCTTAGAATTCAAACGCAGCCTTTAAAGGAATTTTCAATTCACAACATGATGACTTTGTTGATGTCCTGAATGTGAATGCATTTTGAATTGAATTTGTCTGCCAGGATTCCATTACTTGCTAAAAGAATACAGAGTTCAATCATCAGATAATCATTATAGCTGTTTTGAAGTGTTTATTTTATTAGTCTAGAAGGTAAAGCAAATTTCATACTTTTAAGTTGTTGCAGGCTTTGCAGGCGCCCTGATAAGCTCTTGTATTTCTATACCCCATGGTTAGGGTTCAGATACTGGCAGCAGGTGATAATATGCACAGCACAGGAGAGATCCAAACTGACAAATTTTGACAGTTGAAAACTAAAGAAACTAATAAATCAGACCAACAAATAGGGGTTGGGTGTTTTTTTTTTTCCTCCTTTATCTTTTCACTTTTAATTCCCAAAAGATGAATTTTCAGGCCTGGGAGATTGCAGAATATTTTTCTTCCAGCAAATCAAAACCTCAGAGCATCTTGTGGAGTGTGTTTTAATTCCCATCCACATCCAAGGGTTATTTTCTCATATTGATGCACATGTGTAATTCTTGGTAACTTTAACACAGGAATTGTCTGTTCAGTTTAGGGAGCTGTAAAAGACTTTTTCTCACCCGAAGCAAGATGGAGGTTGCCGTATTCATTCAGGCATGAAATCCTGGCTGAGAGATTAAGCCTCTTACACAGATCCCAGTGCCGTTAAATGCCAATGAGGACTGTGTAAGCCACATCTTCAAGTGGAGGAAAGCTTCCCTTTGTCAGTTGTTCAAAATTAGGAACGTAAACAGCTCTCACGGCATAATTAGTCTGTGTTTGATCTGGGACAAAGTGACAAAAATAATGGCACAGCAAAACTCCTGGAGATGTCGTAGAGCCGGGTCTTACAGCCTGACAGAGCCGTGACTGCTCTGCTGGGAGGTAGATTTGGGTCATAGAGCAGAAGTCACACGGGAGGAGAAGCCCCATTGCATGGAGTCACTAACAGCTCTTTGAAAAAATCCTCTTGCTTACAGGAGGAATGGCATTTCTGGAAGTTTCATGGTGGAAATTGCAGTTTGTCATAATTCCACAATGTCCTCCAGAAACCCAAGTTTGCTGTCAGCAGAAAATCATGGCTACAGTGGTGTGAAAGTCCTCAGCACTTGCTGTTCTTTTTCCCATTCCTCACTTCTAAATGATGACTTCATGAACCCATGGCTTCATTCCCCTGCAATCCATTGCTGCCATCTTTGACAGTGACTCACGTAAAGCTGTTTCTAGCCATACATGAGGCTGTTTGTCCCTGTCACTGTCTTGCTAAACAGGTTTCTGTGGAAATTAAATAAATAAAATCTCCACCAATGGTGCTAATTGGTGCCTTTGGCAGCCTGAGCAAGGGCTTGTGAATTGAATGTGTCATGGAGAATTGAATGTGTCAACTCTCTCCCAATGGCTGGGACCTTGAGGTCTTTCTCTGGCACTAAATTTCCTTTGAAAAAAGAAAAAAAAAGGGGAAGGAGAAGGGGGAGGGGGGAGAGAGAGAGAGTGAAAACAAGCTGAAGTAAGAGATCTTTTCCCTTTTTTAATGAGGTGTTGAAGTTGAGCATTGTAGTGACCACACTGCCGCGTTCGCTCGTCAGATGCCTTGGGAAGTAGGGCTGTTTTCTGCTGTTGTTTCTCAGGCATCCCATTTGTTGCCATTAAACGCCGAGCAGCACAGAGTGGCAGGTTTTATTCAGTCTGTTCAAGCATCTGGCAGGATAGCCATGAAGTTGTTGCCGATGTCCTTAAGGGACTGTAGGGATCTGCATGATTCATTCAGCATTTTTTTTCGAGGTACAAAGAAGAAATGCCTTACACTGTAGTAAGTACTGTTCCAAGTAGAGCACAACCAGCTTAGCCGAGCGCGGGAGATTTGCTGCTCTGGAGGCACTGACTGGCAGCACAAGCTCCTCTGCCTGTGGGCAGGAATACACTGACCAATGTGGAGTTAAACTGGGCTGTATTTCAGGCTGCTGAGGATCAACAGAACCATGTCCACGAACCAATTCACCTTTTAAGTTGTCCTGACTAGAAGGGGAGAAGGTTATCACTGCCAGGCTTTGAGTTATTTGGATGTCAGAAAAGTCTGGTTGTGGTTCAAGCTGCTGCCGAGTTTGTTGGTGATGAAGCAAAGATTATATGTGCAGGGGGCCTGGAGGGGAGGGTTGTATTTTTTCTATTCTTTCAGTAGGAAACATACTTTTTCTTTTCCAGCTGGGCCACTTGTTTGTGTTTGGCAATATTGGATTTTCTGTAGTAAAATGCAGGGAGGAAGGAAGGTCGTTGCCTCTTTGCCTTTCAGCAGAGGACAGCTACCAGTCTGAAAGCACAGATTAGCCCTGCCCTTTTAAGCAGACATCTTCCCCTCCAATATTCCCGCAGAAAAGACTGAATTAAGTATTTCTTTCTATGTACTGACCCAAAAGGATTTTACACTGGGGGCATCTCCAGTGCCCTTTGTGTAACTTGGCTGCAGCACCTCTGGAAAATCCATAGGCTGAGCTGCAGCATTTCTTTGGGGAAACATGGACTATTGCCTTTTCTGTTCCTCTCTGGTGTCTTACTTTCTTTTTTGAGTCCAGCCCTGACCTTTGTTGCAGATAACTTCAAATTCAGGTGTCCATGAGTGGGTATCCATGCCCCCCTCAAACCACAGCAAGCCAGCTCTTCTTGTGGGGTTTGCTTTATTTAAGAAAATATAAGCCAAATGGGTCCAGAGAAAAATTTTATCCCTCTGCGTTTTCAGATGTGTCAGTCTGTGGGCTTAGAAGTCTCTATTTTTGTCAAGGTCTGATGACCTGCCTGAAACATCTGCACATTTCCCATTAATCTACTGTTTCTTCCGGCCCTCGTTCACAGAAACATTTTTCTCTCCTGAGCTATTACTTCCCAAAAAATGACCAGTTAAAGGGTATTTCACAGCATATTCATCTTTTGAGTGCAGTTCTTTCAAGTAGTGCCAAGAATGATAAACCAATAGATTTCAAATTTCTCCTTATCAGAATGAACCCACAGAGCTGAAATGTGAAATGAAACTCTTCGGGCCCATGGAAAAGGACATGGCAATTGCAAAGTTGTGACTACAGCTTGATATTTTCCCCTCTGAATCCTTTCTCCTGGTTAAAAAACTTTATATTAAAAAGCTAATAAACCAAAAGAAGAAACAATAGAAGATAGACTTGGGGCTAGCTGGTAGGATAGAAAAATATTGCAATGTTGTCTCAAAGTCATGCTATTAAATGTCAAAAACTTGGATTTTTTTTTTCTCATTTTCATCTGGGGTAAAATACTTCAAATTTCCAGAATTTTCCAGTGAAACAGAAGGTTTAGAAACACTCACAGGAAACATAAACTTTAACAGGCTCTTCCTGTCTCTAACACACATCCCTGTGAACAATGTTCCGCTTACTGAAATGATTATTAAACCACCTCCATTGTAAAGTGTGAAATTTTAAAGAACCTGTTGGCAGTATGAAAAATGTTCCTCTCAGCTGTGTTAAGTCTGCATTACCTGCTTGCCCATGTTTCCCCATGCCTGCAAGTGATTTTCTGTATTAGGGATAAACTCGTGGGTTCCAGCTGAGAATACACAGCCACCTTTGCCTGTTGTAGAGGTGATGGTTGTCACTGGCCTGGCTGTGGAGCCAGAGGGAGCATTCCCAGCGCCATGCACAGCTTGAGCCGAGCAAGGGGCCATGGGGGGACCGTTCTGGATTCAGCCCTTCCTTCCAGAGGGTGGTGTGGGCCACCTCCACATGGTTACTTCCAATGTTGGCTGTGTGCTGCTGTGCACACCTTCTCCTCATGTCCTTTGCCATTATGAGGATGCTGCAGGGTTGGACACAAGCAGTCATGTCAGGTGGGCTGGGATGTTTCACCTTGGCCAGCATGAGGGAGCTGATACAAACATCGTCTTTGCTCACTGCCTGAAGCACAGATTATTTTATCTGTGTCACGCTCCAAGGGAGCACCAAGGCTCATGAGCTGGGGTTTCTTTTATTTACTGATTGGTTTTGACATTTCTCTGGAGTTGTAACAAATCTCTGACTGTGATTAAGAGACCAGGATTGTTTTCTGATTCATCAGTAAGACTTGCATCCTCCTGTTTCATGTGAGGTAGGTTTTTACTCCAGTAGCCACTTCTGCCCCCCAACCAGCATTGCCCAGAATGTTTTCCCTCTCCTCACAGCAGCTGGCTCACCAAACACCCTATCTGCAGCAAACATCTCATCTGTCAAGGGGCAGACTTCATTGCCGTGGGGCATTGCAGGCAAACCCTGCTCCTTGCTTTTTGTCCCCTGCCTGTGACATTACAGCTCTTCCCTGAGGATCTCCCTGTGAGCCCTGACCTCACCCTGGGGCTGGTGTGGAGCTGTCTGGGTTCTGTGTGCTGCAGCAAAAGCTCCTTTACACATTTACAGTGGAGAGAGTGACAACAACCCATGTTTGTTCCCACAGACCACCTGGCTGGACCATGCTGTCAAAAGGGAAACCACAGGAATAAGGCAACTAAAACCACCTACTTTACTGGAAATGTGACAGATGCAGGGAGAGCAGAGCCTTCCTTAATGCTGTCAACCATCAGCAGCCTCCACTATCCCAGCAGTGGCGAATTCACCTGTAGCTTGTTTTTCATTCTTGAAACTGAGATGAGTGTCCTACCTCCAGTCCTGCCTGGTTTCAAAGAAAGGGGAGAACCAACCTTAGCTCTTTTGTATAAGGCCCTTTAAATAAGGTCCTGCTTTAGCCTGATTTTCTGCATGGGATATAACAACGAACTCCTGCTGCTTGAGCTTGCCATGTTGCTTATATTCAAAGTATAATGGAGAGCCTTCAGAAAAATATAACCTTATTTACAATGTACAAAGCCAGTTGGATTTTGGTTAACAATTTCTAAGTGATTACAGTTCACTAACAGTGTAGGTGTGCTATAGATGCAATGCACAGGGGGGCACATTTTATTTTAAACCATACAAGCTTTCTTTTATTCATGCCATTCAGGCGCCTCAGGATAATTCACATTTCCAGCTTTCATAATGTGTTGTTCAACCACTGTTTTTTTCTCCCTCCCTATTGTACCCTCACAAATCATACTTACTAATTTCTGAAAGCTTTTCATTTCTCTCTATAGGTTGTTGTTTCGTAACATTTTATACAAGAAAAGCTGCTCTTGAGGCACAGAATGCACTGCACAATATTAAAACTTTACCTGGGGTGAGTACATTTACTTTTTGATCCTAATTATTTTATTGCCAGAAAAACAGCCCTTTTGCTCTCAATGCTGCTTGGTGCCCCAAATGACCTTGATCTCTGCGAGGAGGGTGGCTAAGCTGATGGTCTGTCCTGCACTGGTGCCTGTCCTGTAGCAATGGCATCATGTCCAAAGGCAGTTGCTGTTCTCTAGAAAGTCCCTTGGCTGGAAAGGGTGCTGATTCCTGCTGACTTGAGACAGTGGCCAGAGTGCAGTGTGGATCCTTTTTTTAAGTTTATTTAAGGGGGAGGGAGGGAGGGAGGAAGGAAAGAAAATATATGGCAGAAAAACACTGCACTGCTGGGGCTTCATGTTTGAAAAGGGAGAGAACAGGAAAAGACAAAACACAGCCAACTTTGTAAAATGCAGTGTTTATCCACACGGTTTCTAAACAACCTGAATGCAGTGGCTGCACACCTCAGGGTGTTGTGGAGTGTGGTACCACGTAGCTGCTTGCACAGAGTCATCCTGTCCCCTGACATCACCTCTCCTCACCACCTGCTCCCACTGGCACCAGCATTCAGAACAGTTGTGGTTGTGTTGTATAAACTGTATCTTGCGTTTTCCTGTGGTATTTTATATTTAAATTACAGGGCTAGAGGGAAATCTATCACTGGTAATTGCATGTCTTAACTCTGAAATCTTCTTGTATCACCATTTTCATTTTTTCTGCTGAGTACTTTGAGGATAGGAGAGGAAAAATATAAAGAATGGAGGTATATTCCCTCTTGATGTAGGACAAGGGTTCAAATATATGTTTGTAGTGTCTGGTTACAGACACGAAAATAAATAAATACACTGTGTAAATAAACAGAGCATTGACTGGACTGACAGTTACATGGCCAATATCTCCTTTAGTTCCTGTGTGCTGTGTGTGAAACTGGACACTCTGTTTGAAAAATTATATCTGGCCAGTTCACTTCATGCAAGTGATTTCCTGTTGGGAAAGCCACCTCATGTGTCATGGGAATGCCCAGCGTAGAGAGGTGTGTTGGACAGTGGGACAGTCACCAAGGTAAAACAGGAATCCTCTGTCATCTGCAAGTGAAAATGCTGGGAGTGGAGGTAGGAAATCTGCAAAGGTAGGCCAGCCACAGGAAAACAGGAGAATAATTGTGGCACTTCAAGTGATGTTTTCCAGCAACTGGCCCTTGCAAGGGACAGTGTCAAGACCTTACAAGCCTCCCAGTGGGAGTCTCGGCACTTGAGGGTGTAGAGGATGGATGTGACATCCTCGAAAGAGAAAGGAAGGCTCTGAGGGACAATTCCCTTTGAGACCCCTTTGAAGCTCAGGCTGAATCTCAGCATCCTCTGGCTCTGCAACACCAGCTGTTGGTTCCTATCCCCACTGCCAGAAAATGCCGAGCCCTTGGACGTGTGTTCTCTAACCCCATTCAATGTTGCACCTAAACCAACCCACTGAGTAATTGCTCTCCATCGTGCTCTGAGTCAAATGGCTCTGTGGACTGGCTGGCCAGGATGGAGGTGAACCCCAGCTGCTGGAGCAGCACCCTTCCCAGAGAGCATCCCTGAAGCTCTACCATAAGATCTCCACATCACCCCCCTTAGAAATAGACAGGGTCTGCTTGGAATCATAGAATCACAGAATCATTAAGGTTGGAAAAGACCTCTAAGATCATCAAGTCCAACCTTTGACCAAAAACCATGATGTCAACTAAATCAGAGCACTGAGTGCCACACTTCTAGGGTTGCTGACTCCACCACTTCCCTGGGCAGCCTGTTCCAAGGCTTGACCACCCTTTCAGTGAAGAAGTTCATTCTGATGTCCAACCTGAACCTCCCCTGCTGCAGCTGGAGCCCACGTCCTCTCATCCTGTCACTGGTGGCCTGAGAGCAGAGCCCGACCCCACCTGGCTACACCCTCCCGTCAGGGAGCTGTAGAGAGTGACGTGACCCCAAGCCTCCCTTCCTCCAGGCTAAACAAACCCAGCTCCCTCTGCTACTTTTGTTTTCTGTTCTTCCCTGAGTTCCCCAAGCTGGTTGCTGTGTTTTGAGAGATCTTATTTATCCCAGTGGGCAACTCGTAGGGGCAGACTCCTTCTCTGACTTCCCCACATAAGGGTGGCAAAGCTGGCTCAGCTCTGCACTGCATCTCACTTGAGCAGAGCATCATTTTCTCCTCCACTTTTGCACAGCTAATGAGCAGGCAGCAGTTAAAGACATTAGTGTACCTTTTGATGTTTTTAAAATAAGGTTCAAAAATATAATTTTTTTCCTAAAGCCCTCTCTAGCTCTTTGTAATTTAAAATTTATCTTTCCAAGCTGTTTTTTCCTGTCCTGACTGTGAGGTTACAAAGTTTTCTTTTAAGGAAAAGTTGAAATTGTATTCCCATGACTCTGGGGTCTCAGCTTTAAAAATACTCTGATATGGCCAGAGATGTTTAGATTTTACTATGAGATAAGTTGTTAGATCTACTTTTTTAAAGGGAAGCCTCTAATAAAGAGAAGCAACTTCAATACATTTCTACTACTTGTCTTTCAGAATGATTCAGCATTTATTATACAACAGATTCTATATTTTGCACGTGCAGTGTGCTGACATTCAGCATATATGGGGATACTGTTATGCTGCATCTGTGTACTCCCAAAATAACTTCATTTAAGCACTCTTTAAAGTTGTGGCACACGTGCTGGAAACATTCCACGTTAGCAGGATTCTCCTTATATGAATTTTAGCAATTTCTGTATTGTCCCTCTTGCCCGCCAAGCATCTTTCACCGAACGAGCAGGAATCAGTAGTGGATAGGTCTGTGTGTGTGAAATGGTCTCAGAGCAAATGGAAGCAATCTTCTGGCAGAACTACAACAAGGGATGAATTTGGATCAGGTTCATTTGGGCACCGTGTCAGCATGATTCCAGTAAGCACAGTATGGTCAGTAGGAGGCTCAGTAATAAGGTGTCTCCTGGAAACAAAAGAATCCATGCCTTCCCCTTTTGCTGTAATGCCACCATGCATCAGATAAGACATCCTTAAACAGCCCAGGAAGAAAATGGGAGGCAAAGGCAGGTGTTTTATTCGTGTAAGCAAAGGAAAGGTGGCAGAGGCAGGAGCAGGGGGCTGCAGGGATGCTGTGGCTGTTGTGTTCTACCTGCACTCAGGTGTAACCCATGCTGCTGCAGAGCTGTGGAGGAGAATAGCTCTGTGTTCATTAAGTGATGGAGCCTAGATCATTTCTGGGTTTAGTCTCTTCATTTGTTAAATGCAGACTTGCTCCATGTGGCTCGGTAAGGAGGTTTTGGATCAGCACTGGTGAAGCCAAAAAAGTGGGGGTTTAGTGTGAAATTTATCCCCCTTCCAAGGCTGCATGTTCAGTTTAATTTAAGTAGGTTTTCGACCAAAGCCTGCAGTGCTGAGTCTCTATCTCTGCTTTTTGCCTGGACTTCATCCTTAACAGAGACATGAAAACACAAGCGCTTGATCTGCTCCTTTGAGCTGCGCCCTTTTAGTGGACATGAAGAAAATAAGGCCAGACATAAATGATTAATGCAGAATCTTGGAAGAAAATATTGCAGGGTGCCTTGCTGTTTGATTACAAGCCTTGGAATTAGTCAACATTTCCATAATTCTAAACCAATATACACCTGTTTTCCCACTGTGATGTGAAGGCACAACTTAATTTAACAGAAACCCCGCTGTGCTAAATCTCTCATTAAATACCAAGCTAGTTCTGTAATTTAAAGTTGCAGCACTACTATTTTAACTGAATTGCCTTTGTATTATAAAATTAATAAGAAGTTAATGATGCACTTTGCTGTATTCTCTCAGATTTTTTTTTTCACAGCAACAACAACAAAAAAGAAAGATAAAGAAGAAAAACATGTCACCAGCTGACATCTCAAGGCTTTTCTGGTTTTAATCATTTTCCTGAGGATAGAAATTCATTTAAAAGATTTTTTTTAAAAAAATCTTAAAAAACTTTCTGCACAAGTAGGATCAAACATCATCTTTTTACTCATGATTAATATAATCTCTCTGTTAGTCATAATATTCCTTGTCAGATATTGGAGCTTTTATCTTTCCCAAAATATGTATTTAGATATCACTTGTTATGTAGGATTGCTACTAGGCAGAGAAGATATGCAGTGTTTGAGAAATACAGGCATATTGTTATGATATACGATACAGATCAACGAAATAGGGACAGTTCTCTTCTGTTTACTTGGTGCTGCCATCACAAGTAGCTTTTATGTCTTGCAAATGAACAACATGAATTTTCAGATGTGTCTTTTCAAACATAGCATGGGAGCAGGTTGCTGATACCCTCCTAGCTCATAAGGATGTGGTTTATATTATACAGCTTAGAGTCAGGTTTTCTTGGAGTGTTCATTTGGATTTTGTTTTAAAAGGCAGAAGGGAGAAAAGGGAAAACTTCAATTTGAATGTAATAATGATCTTAGAAATGGGCTTCTTTGGGATGAGATGCAGAACTGAGGCCTTAACTAGTCTCATCTTCATTAAGAATCTCATGGCTTCGTTAGAGGTGTTTAACTTCTATTCCCTAAACAGAGTAATCCAATAAATTCCACCCATCTAAATTTATTCTGTACCTTCAGTTGGATGTAATAATCTTGGTTCCCCCATGCTCTAATTTGCTGCTTAGTGAAAATTGGTTTGAGGGCAAACCTCAAAGAGCTGTATTCAGGGACTGCATTAACTGCCTTCATGGCACTGCCATTTCTTCTTTGTTTTAGTTTTAACATGCTTTGTTTTAAAAACAGAGTGTGCTCTGTTTTGCTGACAAGTGAATCTGGTAGGATTTCCTGGCAAGGGTTAAGTGCAGATAGGGAACGCGAGAGCACTATATGTTGGTTGGATTCTTGGAGCCAAATAGCTGAATAAATGCACCTTTAATGTCATGCAGAGGCTATTTGAAGTCAGAAATCAATGAGTATCCATTTGTAAAATCTACGCCTAAAACTCTTTGGAGTCTTTGTTCTGTATTTGAAGTTAGATTTATTGGACATGGTAAGGGTTATTTGTTGTCTTTAGGTACATTTTTTGATACATCCTCCTACCTAAGGTTATCACAAAAATAATTAACAGCCCACACTCTGCACTCCCATGCATTTAACAGAATCATGGTTTACGTGGTTCTTATTTCAAGTGGGATATACATATTCCAAGTAGCAGCAAACTTTTTGTATTGAAGTTCTGGCATGAAATTAGGACATTAGCTGTATGAATTGATTTTATTAAGGTTTAACAAGGAAGAAATACCATTTTGAGAAAGCTCTTAATATTTTAACAGGAAGGTGGAGTTTGTAGGAATTTTTTTGTAAAATATTCATTGCTTCCTTTTTTGCCAGATGTTGTCGAGGGAAACATTTTTAATTTTTACATTATAAGAATCACTGCTGGTTTTATTAAATGCTTTTTGCATCATAGGGAAACAGGACTGGCTAAGAGGGAACTTTGCCCAAAGGTTGTGTGCTGGCTGTAAGGAAACCTCAAAGTCCATTTAGGGGTGTAAAATATGGAAAAACTGACTTTCGAAGAGGCACTTGGGCTATTCCTCTCTTTTGGTGCCTGTTCACAGTAGGGTCAGTTCTACCCTGCGCCAGGCTGGCATCACCAGCACGATGCCACTCTGCTCTGGGGCTTCCCTTGCCCCCGTGGGCCAGCTCAGGTAAAACACACTTGTTCCTGCTCCATGCCACAGTGTTGGGATTGTCAAGGAAGCATCACAGCCCCTCTGGAGACCTGGGGCTTGAGGGTCAACGTGGGAGAGAAACCTCAGGGCTGTGCAGAATTGGCTTAGCAGGTTATTTAACCTTCAGAATAATCTGGTTCAAAATGCGGGCACCCATGACGACTTACTGTGAAACCTCATTCACTTTCTGATAAAATACCATTTGTCCAACAAGAAGCAAAAAAACCCCAAATATATTTCTGGTTCTCACTTTACATTATGAGCTCCTTTCTAATGACTATCCTGGCACTCTCCTTTCTGGAGCAGTGTTTTAATATCCAGTTCCCTTCTCTCTTTTAAGCCTTATGGTTTGTCAGTGCTATTGAACATTATGTAAAAATTACCTGTAATGAAAAGGTAATCATCCAATATGACTTGAATAATAGCCTCAATATGATATATCAGTGACTCTGAGAGATTTTGACAAACAGAAAGGGAATTCAAAGAGCAATTAACTTAGTTAAGGCTTTGCAATGATTGATTTATGATGACAAATTAAACTAATTTAGTACCCATATAGTATGGCCAAATGCTGTTTAATGAAGGATCCGAAGAGTATAGAACTGTTTAAATGATAAAAATAAGCAGATGGGAAAGAGGAGAATTCCCAGGGAGCATCTGTTACTAGGAATTGAGCTATAAGACATAGAATGATGTTGGGAAAGTGAATCTGGCCCCTTCTTTCCTTTAAAATGCTATGCAAATGAACCCACTTAATGATACACTTTGCCCAGCTCAGAAGAAATGTGGGGGGTTTTTTTTGTTCAAAAATATCTCTTCTACCCCTGCCCCTCAAAAAAAATGTTGTGCTGACTCTGCCACTTCAGTGAAAATCAGTATTTGCAGAAGTTCAGGTACCTTAGTAGAAAAATTGAGTTTGCACCTACCATTGCTGTTAAACACAGAATAGATCACCAGCCCTGGATTTTCCTGGAATGGAAAAAAGTGACTTACGAACCCAGTGAAATTTCAGTAAGTAGCTGAACTTGCAGCTTAATGGCAGAATGGTGGGTGTTGTGTAGGCATAGGGAGAGGGGAATATTGACCAAGCGAAAATAACTTCTCTAAACTGAGCAAAATATTTAGTTCATAGTTATGTTGTCCCTTTTTCTCATTGAAGGATGCAGGGTCAGATTTGCCTTCACCGAACTCACAGGCTCACATTAGGATAACTTTCTGGCATGCAAGGAGAGTGCAGTCCATATCCTCTCTGCCATGTTTATTGAAAGGATTTAGCTTAGATTGACCTAACAGAGCCTTCACCACTGGACGTAGTCAAGATTAGGGGTCACCATTTCTCCACTTGAAGCTGCTCCAGCTGTATGGAAGTATCAAATTCTGATGGGAGTGAGAGAAAGCAAGGAACAGCACCTGGTTGTCTGGTACTGAGGGCAGTAACTCAAGTACTGTGATATCTGGATAGGAGTCCATGCTCTAGTAAGTATTTTATTCTTTGGAGAAGCTTCAAACATTTGGAAGAGACTCTCCAAGAACAGGGGAGCACAGGAAGATCCATTGACCTGAGGCACTGAGAGAAGGTGGCCAAACCTTGACCTGCCTTACTCAGGGGCTGATGCCCCTGTGGTGTGTCAGGAGGGAGCAGAGCTGCACAGGGCATGGGCATCAGGGAGCTGGTATAGATCCTAGACATCCATATCAGGTGTTTGCTTTTCCTGCTGGGAATCAAGAGCACATTAGCCCAGTTGCAAAAGCAGTTAGATGCACATTAGCTTTTTTAGAGAACTCTTGGAGTTCAGGAATTTTGGTGGGGGTTTTTTTGCACAGCTTTGCAGTATAATAATGTTGGGATGGAAAGTAAGTAATGCATAATAATGGCTTGACCTTAGAAAAATTCACTAATGTGAAGCCCATCCCCTAAAGGCCAAACCGTTCTGGCATATGACACTGGGATTTACCTCTGGTTTCCATAACTCTGACCAGTTGAAGTCATCACTTTGCAAAATCCCTCCAGACCTTTTTTTTGTCCACCTTAAAATATCTTAGTGAGGGTGGAGGAACAGTTCACAGAATGTCTTTTTTAAGCTGGGTACCCAGAAATCACTGACTTGGAGAACCTTTTGCTGTGCACTTCAGAATGGAAATCTCAGAAGAAAATCGAGAGGCCATCACTGGAGTACTCCAGGGTATTGCAAAGCTCACCAAGATTTAGGTGGGATGCTTAGCTAAGGATAATAGCCCAGGCACACTCTTAAACAGCTATTTATCCTCCTGCTGGTGTTAGCTGTTTTCTGTTATCTGGAACAGAAAGTACAGGTGCTTCAGTCAGCCTCATTAGCACCACGACACGAGCTATTAAAATTGTCTCCGTAATGAAAAACTAGTTCAGGGAGCCTTCCTAGCTGTCTGACTACTCCTACAGCAGTGAAATTAGAAAGGCAAATCATAAACAGTGTTGCAGGCATCAGGAAGCAACATCATTAGAGGTGCCCTTGGATGCCATTTACCTGCCTTGATAGCGATGTTTGGCACCCATGGATCTGAGTTACGTTATGACTGAGGAGCCTGGGTCTCGTGGCATGTTTATAACAGAGAGACTGTTTGTTCAGCATCCTCCTGCCATTGGGTCCAACCCTGTGAGCTCTGCTGCTGCCTTCAAACACCTCTGCTCTGTGGTCCATTGCTGCTGAAGGGATGCAATGCGGGCTCACTGCGTGTTTGCACTCCTGTGGTGGTGCAGGAAGCTGAGATACCCCCAACCAGCTTCCTCCCATCTCAGTCGGGTGATGAACCACCCTGGGCAGGGGCACTGTGCTGCTGAATGGGACAGCATACACAGTAAGAGAAAAAACATAAGTTCTGTGTTCACTGTGGTGCTGAAAAACCCCATAATACTACAAAAACCAGGTGAAACTGGGTGGCTTGATTGAGTCTCCTGCTCTAATAACACATAATAATCATATTCTGCCTAATTAAAAACACTCTTTGCAGACCCAGAGAGAGAATTGATTTTTTGCTCACTCTCTGGAAAAAATTGTAATCTTCATCAGTTTAGTTGGAAGAGCCACTTCTTTGTCTGCTCTTCCCCTGTGGTGTGCAGAGAAATCCTTCCTCCTCTTGCCAGCAGGGTCACTGGGGCTGCTAGAAATACTCGGGGATTCATTTGTGTGCAGACGAGTTCATCTGATTGTCTTGGTAGACACCCAAAACCTTTAGAGAGGCTCAAATGGACTGTGAATTCCCACCCTGAAAAGTCATGGAAGACACAGAGTTGCAGAGCTTATATTTTAGGCTGTCAGTGTGTGAAGCAAGTGGTCAGCACCCTCTAAAGCAAAGAGCAAATATCATTATTGATAAGACACGGGGGAATGGGTTTCAACTGAAAGAGGGCAGGTTTAGATGGACATTAGGAAGAAATCCTTTACTGTGCGAGTGGTGAGGCACTGGCACAGGTTGCCCAGAGAAGTTGTGGATGACCCATCCCTGGCAGTGTTCAAGGCCAGGTTGGACAGGGTTTGCAGCAACCTGGTCGAGTGGAAGGTGTTCCTGCCCATGGCAGGAGGTTGAAACTAGATGGTCCTTAAGGTCTTCTCCATTCCAAACCTTTCTATGATTCTACAATTAAAGTGTCAAATACTTTTTAACAGGAAAAGCACTACCAGAGGGGGGAAAAGCTAATATTTGTGTGGCTTTTGGAAAAGTCCATCTTTTCCCCTTCATCTTAGCTGAAATCAGTAATGTCTTTGCTACCAGACAGTAGCCTGACCATCTGCAGGAGCAGAGAGAAATAGTCATTGAAAAAGATGCGATCATAACTCCCTTTATTTGCAAAAACCTGTATCTATTGCCTTGTGCCAGGGAAGTTGAAAAAGCGAAAACTGCAAAATAAAAAGAAAATCACATTGAGCTAAACAGAGTCTTAAGCAGTGGTAAACAAAATGTAGCTTCCTTTGTGGTTGATTTTTATCCAGCTGCAGCCAAATATCAAAGCGATATCAAAGGAAAGCTACCCATTAATTAATTCAGACTGACTTCACAAAGCAAGCTGGAGCTTTTGCTGATATCTGATTCTGACAACTTCCTAATCTTCACAAGTTGTCATTAAGAGTGGCATTAAAGCAGTCTGCAGTCAATCCCAGCTCTCGCCCCATTGTAACTCAGAGATGGTCTATCTGCCATCGCGGGGCGGGGGGATAGGCAAGCAGGGCTTAGAACAAGGAACTTTGCTTCTTTGCAAATGGAATTTGCAATGTATCAGGGAATCTCATTAATACACTGCCTCAATCATTCATCCTAGGAATGCTCACCCGTTCCCACTTGCAACCGTTACAAGTTGCAGTGAGTGGAAATTTTCTGTTCTGAAGGAGAAACACAGGGAAAAAGCAGAGAAAGAAATGAAAAAAGAAGCTCATGTCTGAAAGGAATAATTAGAAGTCTGTAACGATCTCTAAGAAAGTATGAATAGAGGCTTATCACTGATTTCAAAATAGAGAACATAGGATTGTAAGTTGAAGAAAGTAAGATTGTGGAAAATAAGACACTAATCAGAGGATAAGATTAGTTTTAAACTACGAACTTTAAGCAGCCTGCGTAGTGGAAGGTGCCCCTGCCCTTGCCAGGGGCTTGGAACGAGACAAGCCTTAAGGTCCCTCACAACCCAGAGCATTGTATGATCCTGTGAACTGAAAGTCTGGTGCCTCCAAAAGTGAAGCTCGTAATTCCACCATGAAAACACAGCGCTCAGTGTTCCTTACCATGGCCAGCATCTCTCAGAGGGGTTGCAGCCTCATGCCGAGATGCAGGGGATGTGATACCTTTATATTTCCATTCAGCTGTGAATGGCTCAAATGATTGAAGGGAGTTTGTTTTCTAGACTGTCACTTGAGCAAGTATCCACCAGGCAGCAACTAATATTATTTTGTGGCAAATTCCAGACAATACCTTAGAGGAAAATGTGCTGTGTTATTATACAGTATATTCATTTCAAATATTGCAGAGAATACAGAGAATAAGTGCTGCTGTGGAAGCACCTCACCCAGCATCCACAGCAGCCTCCATGAAGATGGTGCATTTATGTCCTCCAGGGCCAACTACTGCCCAAATGCCAGTGACTAATGGGAATTATTTTTGGTTGTACACAGAACCAAGGATTTACCACCATAAGAGGTGAAATAAAGCTTAGGTCAAGTATCAGGAAAAATTACCCAGTATCTGTTCAATTAGAATAATCTTCCAAAGGAAACAAAGTTAAATCCCAGTCCTTACGGACATTTGAGGTAGGAAAGTATTAGAAAATATGGGATAGGCAGTAATCCTGTATTGGCATTAAGGCACTTGAGATGAGCTGCTGGATTTTTTCATCTCTTATTTCTCCGATTGCTAAGAAGTGAATGAAATTGCTATGCTGGGCAAATATAGAATCCTCCTATTTGTACAAAAATATATGATTAACCAAAAAGAAAGATCCTGCTAAGTAAGAGCTACAGTCAAAGTGCTGTGCTTACACACTTGTGTCTGGAGGGCTCTGGGGGTTGCTCAGGCAGGCGTGTCCCTTGCCTCTTGTGACCCTGTTCATTTTGCAAAGAATGACATGGATTTATCCCAGTTTAAAAGTGGCCTGATAGATGACAGCCCTCGTTGTCTGCTACTTGTCTTCCTCCCTGTTGACACGAGAGCCAAAAATAGAGGGTGTGATGGGGAAAACTCCTATTCTGCACCCATTCCTCTTCCCCTGTGCTTTCTTTGCCCTCTGCTAGCTCCACTGACACTGCAACAGCCCTCAGGCTGCATTGGCCTCTCTCAGAAAAAGTAGCATATGCCAAGAAACCAGGAGTTCAAGACTTCCCAGTAGCTCTAAATGCTACCTTTGGAGCAGGTAGGATGAATGATGTAAGAGCTTTTAGCTCAGTTGGTTTTATCAGAGGACCTTCCTGATAGTTCTCCGTGGCCTCCAGCTGTTCCACCTGAAGCCATCTCTGCAAAGAGATTTCTTTGACCTTTAGTCAAGTTGCACATAAAGATGTTACCCATGGGGCACAGACAGAGAAAATTTCTGATTGAGTACAACAGCAGTAAAGAATAAGTAAGAGGAGACAACTTTTCACATACTGACGTTTATAGTCACTAAACGAAGCATGGTTTTGCTTTTTTCAAGAGAATCAAGGGGCCTAGTCTCTGACCACAGGCATTAAGGTTCAGTCTTGGGGTCAGATGCTGGTTTGGAGCTTTGCAAATGGGTGGAGGCAGGTTGATTTTGGCCTTACTCTTCCTAGCACTGTCCCTTTTACTAATGAAATCTTAATCACAGCTTGGTCCCAGCACCACAGCCAGCTGGAACTGACTCATTCTTCAAAAATATATGTTTCTGCTTATGTTGTCCATTTATTTTTTGTTTGTTTAACTTCCCAAACACCTATTGACAGAAATGCTCAAATGCATTAGAATTCCTAAAGATTAGCATTATAAACATATCCTGCATGTTTAGTTTGAATGCAAACCACTTTCCTTATCCCAAAGAACGCACTGGCAGAGTACATTAGCTAGAGAGATGCTAAAAAATTAAAGAGAATGAGTTCATACAAAGGGTGGTTAAAAATAACACAGTTGCTCAACGTGACTCTTACTGGTGTTTGTAACTGAATGTATACACAAGCAGACATTCATGTTTTCATGTGGGCAGCGTGTGTTTGTGTGGGCTTGTGGCTGGAGACTTGAGGCAGCATCATTCTGTTTTCATAGATGAATCAAATACCAAGCTATCTTTTTCATTCTCTCTCCACAGCCAGATTATTTCGCCACTGCAGACTATTGGCATAACACTGAGAGCTTTTATTTGGATGCTGATACTGGATAGTCGTGGAAAATTCCTGTAACTTCAGCTCATGGAGAGCTTAAATAGAATTTATGAGCCATATCCTCATTTGGCGTAAAATATTACGGCTCTGCTGGTTCAACAATAAAACTGTACTACTTACCCCAGCTGATCTCAGTCAGGAGAGTAGGATTTTTGACATCTTCATTCAAAACCTCTTTTCTACCTGAATGCTTTGGCTATTCCCTGCAAATTTAGAGGCATGCATGTTGACAAGTAGTTTGGGGCTCATGTCTGACCTTCGAAGAAATCTGGACTGGTCTGTGTTTGGTAACAGGGGGGAATTTAACTGCCTGTCTGCCTTCTGGAGAGGAGGGAATTGTGAATCAAGACATTTAGTCTGGACTCAGAATTTCTCTGTACCTTTGCTAAGTGAAAAGTGAAAACTGCAGTGGCCCCACATCATCAGTGCCAACATTTTCTGTATATTGTACCCTTTGCTCTAATTTAAAAGGTAGAATTTCAATAGATTTTATAATTTTGATGCTTTGGGGGCTTATTTTAGACTTACCTCAATCACACTTTTTAGCTGTAAGATGTTCTTGCTGGTACATTGTAATGCAAATAGGAGAGCTTTCCAACAGAACTTTAAAAAAGCTTTACATTAAAAAAACCCCCATAGCCTTGAATTGGAGTTTTGTACCAAATAATAGACTCTAGTTTCTGTCAGAAGAGGAGCCCAAGAGCGTTGTTGGATCAAGGTGACCTTCCATGCTGCAGAAAGTGTCAGGCAGAAGATCCACTTAGCAAATGAACAGAAAAATCTGTGATGTGAAACTGGGGGAGTGGCTGAGGCTGGTTTCTCTCTTAGTGAATGAAAGCAAAAAATTAAGAAGATAAGTGTAGATGAGATAAAACTGTGAAAGAAACAGAGGAGCCCCTGACTATGCTTTCTTGCCTTTCTGAAATGTTGCTGGCACTAGCCATTCCTTTTAAAGGGTTATCTCCTGAATTCCAGCTTGGCAAAGGTAGAGGATATTGATGAGCGTAATCACATGGTGTTTTCCCAGAGCATAGTTCACAGAGAACAAGCAAAGCACAGAACAGCACAAGTCTTAAAATAAAACTCCTGCAAAACAAGCATTTGATATCCTTGGTCGTTTTGGCCTCTCTCAGAATCAAGTTTGTGCTTTGCATTACAAAAGCCATTGCATGTTTTTAAAATCCTTTCATTTAAACTAAATTTCTTCATAGTCATTGGTAGCCTGAAAGGAAATTTATTTTATTTGTGGTTGGGACTGTGTTTTTGGGGAAGAAGGATAGGGTAGAGGATTGCTTTGCTTTCTTAACAAATTTCTAAAAATTATCCTAAAAATTATCCTATAAATCAGAGGGATTTATGTAGAAAGGGAGTGGTTTCCTGTGGACCAGGCTTGAACATTAGCACCCTAAAATGGTGACCACAGACTGAGCGACTTGAATATTTTCACTTGGCAGCAGGAAAGGTCTTTTTTAAAATGTGGACTTCATCTCAAGCCTTCACAGATTCTGAGAAGAGCAAAATTCCCTGAATACGCCCTCAGGAGTCAGTGCTCCCTAAGCAGGGAATCTGGCTTTTTCTGGGAGAAATGTGAAATCCGCCTTTGCAGACCACTCAAGTAAGAACAAGCCTTTGCTTTGCCGTCTTTCCCTTTTGAGATGGTTGAGGGACTTCTGCTTCATTCCCATGGGAAGACTTTACATAGAAGATGACTAAATAGGTAGCATGTTTTGTCTTTGCTCTGGCTCTGTTTTCCAGATACTAATACGGGAGGAGGGGGTGTTCTTAGATTTGAAGGCAAAGTGCTCTCTTTAAAGCCTCAATCTCCTGTTGACTTCTGGAAACAAACGCCCAACGGGGGAGATGGAAGAAAGCACATCCTCAGAACACTTGAGTCATGTCCAGTGGGACACTGACTGGAACGCTTGTGTCATGCTGGGAATTGAGTCCTGCCATCTTAGGTCATGCTGGACAGATCCACCCGATGCACAACAAGGTTGCATTAGTTATTAGCTGACATCCCAAAGCCACAACAGCTTGGCTGGCATTTGGTTCCTCCAGCAGCCCTGGATCACTGCTTCAGGTTCTTACGTTACCTCTCAAGTAGGGTATCTAGGGAGTAATATTGTAAAAAAACCCTGCTTGTGTGGAGAACACCTGCTATTAATGTCTTACCTGTACCCGATGATAAAATGACAAGATTTTGGCTTGATAGCCTTGGCTTCAGTTGTGGAATAATTCCAGATGCATCACATGGAGCCTCTGTGCCTTTTTCCCATCTTCTTCCTTCCTGCTGAATAGAGACAGCAGCGGTGAGTACCTCACCGTGGTGCTCGGAGAGGGATCCATTGGAGCGTGAGGAGCTCGGACTCTGATGCAGTGTGGACAGCTTGGATCCCTCCCTTTGGGCCGTCATTCTGGGCCGTGCAGCGCTTCCCCATGTGGCGCTGGGCAAGCAGCCGCCTCGCTGCGCTTCCCTTTCCGCTCACAAACCTGGGCAGCGATTTCTGCCCCTCACAATTACCTTGAACGGGTGTGAAAACCCAGTCAATTAACATCACGGAGAGACTTCTGTTATCTCCCCGCCCCACCCCATTGACATGCAAACTTCAATTGGCAAAATGTCAACAGAAGTTATTGCTGCTGCCGATGAGATGGATAACTCTCGCTGTTAAAATAATATCTGATGTTTTGCTTGGATGTCTAATGGGTTTGCTTTTTAAGCATGGATGATGCAAAATATCCCCAAGGCATTATTCCAAACAAGTTATAGAATCCCACTTAATGTCTATTTTTAGGATTGAATAGGTTCTGTAAAGGCTCATTTGTTTGAAGAAAAGATCGTTAATAACTTTGCTTTCCATGTGATTTTTGAGAGACAATTTTTGGTCATACCTCCCCTTCTTTATCTCCACTCCGTTTGGCTCGCCTGTGTCCTGGAGTTGTTGCCATTAGTGTGGGAGGTAAGAAATTAAGGAATTAAATAAATGGAGGAGAACTGCTAAAAGAGCAACAGTAGTTATTTGTACACTAGGAAGTGAAGTTGTCATTTCTAAGATATCCAACTTTTTAAATTTCTGTATGAGGGTACAACTTTTTTTAAAAGAGATTGAGTGCTACAGCCTAATTAGTAAATGTATGGGAGGAACAGCAGAATGTGGGGGTGACTGTGGAAGGCATCACTAGAGGAATTATTATTGTTATTGGTTTTATTTTTATTTTATTATTATTTTAAAGCGCAGCATTGTTTTCAGTCTCTCTAACTGATGTTTAATTTAACTTGAATTTAAACCACAGAGTGTAGTGGATTGCAAATGACTGAGTTGGAAAGCTTCCAAAAGCCATTGAATTTCAGTGGTTTTAGTGTTCTCTGGTAAAACAACTTGTTTTAAGCAAGCTATATGCTTGTTTCTGTGCTCTAAATAGAAAATAATGATGTTATGCATTACCGCATGAACTATATTTGGCACCCACCAGCAATATTCATTTTCTCTTGCTTCTCTCTCTTCCTCCTTCCTCCCTCCCTCTCCCTCTCTCTCTCTCTCTCTCTCTCTCCAAAAAAATCATGTATATATGTCTGACAGTAATCTAGGCGGCCAAGTAACAGATCACATTCCTCTACTACTAAAATTGTATGAATGCCTAACACAGCTTAAATCCCTTAAATTGGGATTTATGAAAGGATGACAGCAAACAATCTCCTAGCTATGCCATCGCTCAGGCAGTTACAGCAACTGCTTTACATTTATTTGTGAGAGTCTCAGTGATGAATGCACATTTGTCCTCCTTTTACCTGTGAATAAACAAAGGTGAATTACTTCAACAAGTGCTGGGAATCCGAAGCTCTGCCTGTGCTGGTGAAGCAGGCAGGGCCATGATGCTGGTTAGCACTTTCCTTGCCTGGTGTGTGGGCATATTTGGTGGAATAAAATGGGCTACACACTGTTCCCGCTGGGCGGTATGGACAAGGACATCCTGTTTCAAGTGGAAGGAGGAGTATGGCTGTGTAAATGCAAGGTGTGCCATGCCACTTCTTTTAAGAGCCAGAGAGCAGTCCTTTGCCTCTTTTATTCACTAGTATTTATTTGGCCTTGGAGATTACCCCCAGTTCCCAGAGAAGTTCCCAAAGTTCTAGCCAGATATTGGCTGCGTAATTCAAGTTAGTTTGACCCTAGAGAAGTCATTCTAAACAGTTCTTTTCGATAGGAAAATACACCTCTTTCACTTCTGGGAAACTTGTATTACTTGTGAGTCACAAGGGTTTAGAAAAGCAAAACCAGCTGGCAATGAAATTATGTGAGAGATGAGTGTTCAAGAGCTCCTCTGAAAGATCGTATGGAAAACTGGGGAGCTAAAAGCTGAAATGGGGGGCTGGGGGCCGGGGCAGTGTAGGAGTATCTGCACATAATAGTCCAGAAAAACAGTGGTCTCTAAATACACCAAAAATAATTTAATTCTCTGGTGCTTATGGAGTATTTTCTCTTCTTCCCCCAATCTTCTGGTAGGTCAGTACATTCCCTCCTGACTTCCAGACTCAGTGAAGGTTCTCAGGAACCTGGTTAGTCTTGTTTCTTCCTTGGACTACTGGTCTAAATAAACTGCACTCACTAATTGGATCAGGAGCTTGGAGAAAGCTTTGAATTCATTTCCAGACCAGAGTTAGGCAAAGAACATAATTTTTTCCCACTGGTTTTCATGCTGGTACCTCTTTAGGTGCTTTTCTTCTGAGTCCTTAGCCTGTCTCTGCTGCTCTTTAGTATTTCCCTCCACTTTGGTTTTCCTATTGATTCCAAAAAGTCTCAGAATTTATAATCTTTCCTCCAAAAAGAATATTAGGGTTTAATTAAGGTCTAACGTCTCTTCTTCTCTCTCCCACATTCTCTCTTGACATTTAACAATTCTGAGATGTAGAAAATACAAAAGAAGTCCCCTTTGGTTTCAGCAGTGATTAATGTTAGCAAAGAAGCAAGTCCCAAAGTGCTAGAAATGCCAAGATACATGCAAGCTGTCATCATTTCATCCTATTGCTTTTTGTTTAGTTTGGGTGTTACCCAAGGAACCCAAGTTCTTCAAATTTACCCTTTACTGAGGGGAAGGTTCAGCTCCATTTTGTGTGGTGTTTCTCTGTGATGTGGTCTGTGAGGGTGACAGGTAAGGGACAAACTGAGCTGGGTCATGGCTGGAAACTTACAGCCAGGGCAGATGACAGGGAAGGGAGGAAGGGGACAGGACTGGAAAGGGCAAAGAGCTCTCAGTATCTGCAGGTGGCTTTAAAGGATTACAGAAAGACCATGGCAGGAATGGTAAGGAGTGAGGAGCCATGGATAACATTCTCCACACACAATCCCTCAACTCTGATGGTGAAAAGTCACACTGTGCTTAACCTTAGAGGACCTTCAGGAGGTCGTCTTTGACTGCCATACCAAGCAGGGTGAAGGTGGGGGCAGTTTTATGTGCATTCAGAGTCCTTTCTTGCCAAGTGGTTTTCCTTCCTCAAGGCATGAGGAATGACAGGAGCAAGGCACATGCATCTGCAGTGGCAGGAACGGAGAATAAAAGCTACTCATAGATGTAGTAATCTTTTATGGAAGTGCTTTTGCAATGGGCTGTTAAAAAAAAAAGATTTTCCATAGTCTAGCTGGCCAGAGTTTCAGAGGTGCTGAGGGTATCCAAATTTCACAGACTCAACACAGCTGCAGCAAAATGAGCCCATCAGCTCCTTCATCTCCACTGAAAGGCATCTCCTGCCTTTAATCACCGAAGTCCTGTGTAAGACTAACATACTCAGGTTTAACAAAGTGCCTCTTATTAAAGCAGCCAATACAGACCATTTAGAGTGCCAGCTGCCTCCTCCTACAAACCTTGCTTCCCTCGCAGGAATTGCTGCTCACAGGAAGTCTTTAGCCTACCCAGGATATCTGAAAGCCTATCTCTCTTCAGAAAATTGATGGAAAGCAGGTACCCAAAAGCCTTTCCAGCAAATACATTGACAACTCTGAAATGTGATTTAAGCAGTTGCTGTTGATGCAGTGGTGGCTTGGAGTGTGCCAATCCCACGCTCGTCCATGCCTGGAGACCATTCTTCCCCATTCACCCCTGGCACCTGAGGCTTAAGATTACACCTGATACGAAGCATCCCCTGACTAAACAAAACAAACCCTGAGCTGAACGCCTTGTGCAATGTGCAACCACACAATAGTAATCACAGCTAATGACTCTGCTAAATGCTAGACTGCACACACCTCCTTGTTTGGTGTTTGTTTTGTATACAGAAGGTAACATCGACTGAGTAACGAGGATGCCAAGTTACAGATGGGGTTGTGGAATCGTATTTGACAGCCGATTAGAGTAATCTGACAGAAATGATGACTTAATCACCACGACAGACTCCAAATTCCCAGATAGAATTCCACCCAGGTTAATCTAATTTCCTTGCAATATTTTTGCCAGAAATAGACTCCTAGCCGGCTTGTTTTCTCCCATGCAGATGTCACATGGCTTTGACAAGAATGTAAATAGGTACTGTTATTATTGTTGGAAAAATGACTTTGAGGCTCTAAAGCTGGAGAGGTTGTGTGCCTTTGAGATGCTTTGGGTTGCTTTGCTGTGTTTTTCTCTCTGATGAAGGTATGTTTACATACAGCAAGATGTACTCAGGAAAAAGAGGGGGAAAAAGAGAGGTAACGCTTCAATTACAATTCTAGACCATGGCATGGTCCTGCGGCTACCCTGGACATAGCCAGCAGTCAGCTTCTCATTAATTTCAGGGAGATTTGCAGGGTTGCATGTTTGGCAACTGTTTCTTTGCCGTTTTGGTTCCCATGGACTGCCTCAGCACCCTGCTTGGGATGCGCCCGACAAGCGGCAGTGACATGCCTGGCCCCGGCCTTTGGGTGGCCTCTGTGACAGCACAAGCAGCAATGAAGCCCCCACTTCACTGCCAGCACTGCACAAGGCACTGGCAACCTTGGACAAGAGGCATTTGCCTGCTCTCAGCTGTGAAACAGCGGCACGGTGAGTTTGGAGACCGCTGGACAGAGAGCACCTGCAGGAAAGGCAGGTCGTGCCCCGCCCCGCGTGCTGCACAGGAGTGTTCAGTAGAGCTCTGTAATATTGACAAGGAGAGGCTGTTCCTTACAGCCCCTGCTCCAGCCTGGGTTTGATATCCCTGTGCACGGTGCTTGCCAGGGGAAGCTGCCCACACTCACGAAGAATTGCCTGAGAGCTGTGTTGTTCTCTTTTACTGTGTGTTCTGAGCACAGGATGATGTTCAAGTCTATAAATTACTTGCTGAGGTTATTTTTCTTACTCTTGCCTCTTTATTAATTGTAAGTGTGCATTCATAAATACTGTATTTTCATAAGCAAAGCTTTCTCCAAGAAAAGAAGAAAATGTTTCCTGTTGTTCTGTGTGACAACATGACATACTGAGAAATCACTTACCTTGAGATCCATAAGTGATGTATGGCTACAATAACAGCTTTCTGATAAGATAGGAAATCCTTCATTTCGGTAGATGACATGATTCTAGTGAGTGGCATCTAATTTGAAACAGTTTTATATCATCTATAATCTTTTGGAGGGCCTGGGAAAGCACAGCTATTTTATTATTTTATAGCCTGCAGTTATACAAGGAAGATATAAAACACAGATTATTTTCTCTTTCGCTCATTGTAGAGTGAAAGGATAGTACCTATTTAGCTTTTGTCTCTGCCCCTTTAATTTTCTTATTCACTACACACTTCTTTGAGAGTCATTCTTTTCTTTTCTTTTCTTTTTTACACCTACCTTTAAATATTTTATGGGTAGAGAGCTTATAATATGTATTGTCACGGCAGTTGTCTCTAGAGGTCAGCAATGAGTTTAATAATGAGATGCGAACCAGTGACTCTGTAAAACCCATTTCAGGTTATAAATGGCATGTTTTATTGAATCTAGTGTTAAAGGTTGTTAACGTATCAATTGGTGATGGTCAGGGTTAAACAAGCTTCAACATGAGCCCTCTCATGTTAGGAAACTGTCAGAAAGGTATTTTTCCACTTTCCTCGTCACTGAAGCCAGGTTTGTGTATCACATCCTGGGGGTGTTCTGCAATTTAAACTCTCAGGCCTGAGCTGGATCTTTTATTAGTTTTGCACCATTATAATTTTAAGCACAGTGGCATCACTTCCCAATTCAGCTTGATGGTGTGAAGAGAATTTGCACCATGAGTTTTTAGCAGGAACTTTTGAAATCAAGTCAAAACCCAGCTGAAGCATCCTGTTGAATCTTGCCTCTTGCTTCATGAATGTACCAGATTACTGAGTTAATGAACTTGGGGTAATTATGCGTAACAGAAGAGGATGATTTTGGATGCAATAAATGTGTATGTCAGGTAACACTGATCTTTGTGTTATGACCATGGGCTGCAAAAATAAATTCTTCACGTGAATTTGGTCTAAAGTTGGTGTCTCTGTTTCAGGCAGTTTGAAAAGTGAGAGGTTTTTAACATTGTTAGAATTGCCTTTATTCAAAATATTTCCTCTTAGGGGCATATAAATGTAGCTGTAGAGCAATAGATTGATTCTCTGTCTACCAAAGGCCCGAATTTGGGTTGGGTTTTTCTCTTATATTTTGCATATTCCTGAATTTTCAATACTTGCCTTTCTTCGCTCTATTTTCTCACCACTCCATTGCTCCTCAGAGACATCAGTAACCTGCAATGGGCTTGTGGAGCAAGTTACACATTTTTTCTTCTTTCTGGCTTGCTTGCTGAGTGGATGTGTTGCCTCACATTCCCATGAATTTTAAGTTTCCTGCAGTGCCCAATGTATTGTTGATGTCAGGAAAAATGTTAAGCACTAAAGAAGACAGAGAATGGTAGAAGTTCCCTTTTTTCTATAAAACTGATCGAATAATAGTGATGGCAGTCAAGTGCTGGGCTGTTAAAGCCCAGTTAGGAAACGAATGATTCAAAGAGAACAGAATTGTTAAAACTAAAGCAAATTTATGCATCCCAACAACTACATCTACCCTGTGGCTTTGCCTTTCTCTAGGACACAGTGGGGAGTTGTGCAAGCAGCACAGGGAATACATCGATTTGCAAGGTCGGGGAGCGTTCTGGACTTTGAGTAAACCTTACAGGAACATTCACAGCAATATTTTCTATTTTCTAAAGAACCCAGCAACTTTTTCCCTGGTGGTTAAGTTACTTCACCAAAAGCAATGCAGATGTGGGTTTCTGTGCAGCTTTGAAAGCACATTTGATATGAGGGCATGGATGTTTTCTCCTGCTCAGCTGTTTTTGTTTCCCAGAGTTTGTCATAATGGTCTTTTATTGAAAAAATGGAATTGCCTCTGACATTTTCAGGCAATACTCAGCTGTGCTGCACTGAAAGATGATACAAAAGTAGAAAGAGCATAGATTTTTTCACCTGTTCACGTGAATTGGTAAGGAATTGCTGAGGAGAGGAAAGGCAGTGATCCTGCTGCTGCCAGAAGGTTGTGCAGTCAAATCCCAGCAACTATGCAGAGCCCACGAAAGAAAATAAAAATAGGGGGTTTTTTGCAAGCTTAAACATCTCCCACATTGAATCTCAGTGTGAGGTCAGTTCTGGAGGTTTTTGAGAAGCTGTAATAAAATTTCCCTGAACACACCACAGTGGCCACAGGGCTGGCTATCACCAATGTCCTGTGGAAAACTCACACTGATCATGCGGGAGCTCAACTGCTGTGGTGTTACTACTCCTGAAAGAACAAAACCACCTTTAGTAGAAATTTTATTGGAGCTATCAACAATTGAGTGTGGGAGCGGCATGATTTAGTAGAGAAAGCTGAGGACACACCAGAGCGAGTGGGCCAAAGTGGGATGTTCAGCACGGAATGCTGCACACAGGGGTTGGTTTCCTTTACAGCAGGAGGGGCATGAATGAGGAAGAGATTGAAAAGGGAAAAGGATTTGGAGTTTTTATGGAAGCCGGAATTGTTACATGGTGTGGTGGAAGCTTTATGAATGAATGTGTAATGTATTCTAAAACAAAAAGCTGAGATACTAAACAATTATAGGAAGCTCTTTTAGGAATCAAGATCTCTTCATCTTCAGTCCTGAAAGAATCAGCACAGTTTTTTAATTACAAGCAAAGTTCATTTGTCAAACTCACCTCCTCTGGGTACATTTGAAATGCTTGCTAGTTCTTAAATTACTTGAAAATTCCATCTTGGTTTTGGCAGTGGTTGAGCTCAAGGAAAAAAAAGTTGGTAAAACAGAAACCAAGCATGCCATAAACTAATGAGGGCTGTAACTTTAGAGGTCTTCTGAAACTAGATACAGCAAATTAAAGATTTATATGAGTCCTGTGGGCCCAATGATTTTTTTTTAATCTTCCTCATTATAAAATACTCCTTTACCATTTTATTTTTTCTTATAAGCCTATAATACAGTGTTATTTTGAATTTATATAATTTCAACATGTTTAATATTAAATTGTGTCTCTTTTTAGCCCTTCATTAAAAACATGATTCTTGATTTTTTATGACTATCCAACCTGCCTTACTCTCTCATTTTTGTTTTTAGATGCATCATCCTATTCAGATGAAACCTGCAGATAGTGAAAAGTCAAATGGTATGTGTTTAATTTATTTTTACTTGATTGTGTCTCTCTCTAAACTAAAGTAAGCACAACAGTGTGAGAGTTTTTGCATTACTCCTTTTGTGGTGAAAATGATAGGCAGTTTGCCTACACCTGACACGTTGGGAAGGTGTTGAGCTGCTCTGAACTCCCTTTTATCTTCTGCTTTAAAGAAGGAAGGAAATATCCTCAAAAAGGGTCTTCCTTGTACCTCCAGTATGTCATTGCTCACCTCACTGCATACACCTTTCCCTTGGGTTCTCCTGACACTGAGGTAATGTGGGAGCACCTGAGATTGATAAGATGAAGTGTTAGTGCTGAAAATTAAAACCAAACCAAAAGGCATACCTGTGTTAACAAACTGTGTAAGCACATGATCAGTAGTTATAAAACTACCTTTTTATAGAATGATGCCATTCTGAATCTAAGCCAAATTTAGGTTTTAATCATATGCTTCATTATGAGCTGGGAAATCCACTTTGGAGCTCTCTGTATACTTATTCCTCAAAACGATTGAAAAATGAATGCTATAAAGACAGTAATATCCATTTGGAATAGTAGGGTACTGCCTAAGTGGATGTATATGACATGCAAAATAGATGGCAAGCTAAATCTATTAAACATGCCAGGTTTATATATTCAGGAAAATAAGATAATCGAAAGGTAGCGCAACTTGGCGGTGTGTGATTCTTTAAAAATATATACGTGTATATTTTGCCCCTTGATTTGTTCCTGTAATTTTCTAAAATATATGTTAAAGATATCATCTGCCTTCTTAGATTGCAGGAGCTTCATTTTCCCATAAGGCCCACATAATCAGAGCTGGTTCCTCCAACAGGCATCTTTGCACCTCATTAATTAGTAATCAGGGCAGAAGCCGTGCACTTAGAGATCTACATACCTGCAAATGTAAATTATGATTGGGCTCTAAATCTCTCCACAAGGCTTTTTTAAGGCTTCTTTTTTTGCTAATTGTAGTGCATCCCTTTTTCAGGCTTCTCCAAGGATTATGAAGTTTGGAAGGAAATTAAAACTTCACATTGTGCTAGGTTTCCCATTATGACAACTTTCCAAACAAAAGTGGCCATAAGCACAGGAAATATGAGCCATCACCCATTTGTATAGGAGAGGGTGTTCTCTGTCTCAGGTCGGAATCATAGAATTGTTGAATATTCTGAGTTGGAAAGGATGGATATCCATCCACAAGGATTCTCAAAGTCCTGTTCCTGGCCCTGCACAGGACAATCCCAAAAATCCCACCATGTGCTTAAGAACATTGTTGAAATGCTCCTTGAGCTCTGTCAGCCTTGCTGCTGTGACCACTGCTCTGGGGAGCCTGTTCCAGTGCCCAGCCACCCTCTGGGTGAAGAACATTTTCCCACAGAGTTTTAGCAGTGATTTTTTGCTGTCTTTAAGTGCTCAGAATAGAGGCCAACGCACCTTCGTGAGCAGAAGGACTGAACTTTGCAGGCCCCACTGCGGTCAAGGAGAACGTTGTTGTTGGAATGCGAACTCCAGTCCCTTGTATTTAGTACTAGCAGTGGGCACAATTATCCCTTAGGCACAGGAACACTGGCCTGAACTCTCCGAACTAAGTATGGTCTCTATGGGTTCTTCCTTCAAAGACAAATTTCACCTCAATTTCCTTGGCAAATTAGAAAAATAAGAGGCAATGGGCCAAAATTGACTCCCAGTGAGTTACTTGTTCATTGCCTGAAGTGTTTCTTTCTAAAGGAGATTGAACATATTGGAAAAACACTGTGGGGAATTGTACAAATTCTGTCTTTCCCTGCAAGTAGCACCTGCTTGAAAAGCAGGGTAAGTTGGCTCCTGGCTGCTGCTGTTAGTCTGGGGCTATCTGCATGAAACTCCTGTTTGCATTGTGGGAATACTCTCTTATTTTCTGGCATCTATTCCAAGCATGAAAATCATGAGGGATTGTCTTTTTTTGCTTTTTTTCCCTTGCCTTTCTTTGTATTTTTGGGGAATACAAATGGTCAATTCAGGGGTTCCAGCTGTCAAATTAAACACCTTTTTAAATTTAGACTCCTGAAGGGTGTGGGAACTTTTGATAGGCATGTTCAAGGGGCGGTGAACTATTTTTTCTTTAATTGGCTGGAGAAACAGAAGGCAAACTAATACCACGATGATGGTAATAATGGTACAGCCCCTCAGAAAGGCAGCGTGTAGGCGTGGGGTTCACGGAGTGGATGACAGTTTGCAAGCAGCTTGGAGATCAAGAAAGAGAGAAAACAGCAGCGTGGGGGATGTGGAGGTTTGTTTGGCACATGTTTCCCGTATGCTCCAGGCTATCCATCTGAGGAGGTACATTATCCATGCCAACAGCAAATTGTAAACTGTACCTCTTCAACCAGATTGGTAAGATCAAAGGGGAAAAGAAAGAAGACATGCCAAGGCGTCTTGGTTTCCATGATCCATGGTGGTTGAGCTTTTCAGGAATACTTGAATCCCTTTGATTTCTGAGTCACGGGAGGTGGTGTTTCTCAGTTTGCAAAGACGTTAAAGAAATTCTCTTGGTTAAAAATTTCTTGTGGAAAGGTGTGTAGGACAGGTTGAACACTCTACAGTTCTGCTAAGCTTGTACATGTTTGTGAAGGATTGCTAGGCCTGTTCAAGTTCCATGGGGAGGACGGAGAGGCCCTCTCATTCAGCTTACAGAGGTTTCAAAGAACAGTATTTGCTGTGTGATAAAATGTCCCCTTGCCGTATTGAGTCTCTTGTGGAAAAGGTTTGAAAGAACATCCAAACCCGAGAGTACCAGGATGAAATGCTCCTGTTCCATGACTGTTCCTGCCCTCAGATGTCTGCATCACCTGAGGAATCTGTCCCTTGGTGCCAAAGGCCAAGCTCACCCCATGGAAACTGAGAGATGGGTATGGAATGGACACCTCCTGTGCACGTGTTACTGACCTGGTCCAGGTTGCTCAGAGCCCCATCCAACCTGGCTTTGAACACTTCCAGGGCTGAGGCATCCACAGCTTCTCTGGGCACCCTGTTCCAGTGCGTCCTTCCCTGCCTACAATGTCTCTGGGTCATTTCTCTGCTTATGCAGGTGAAACAAAGCTTGATCTCTTCCACCAAGCCTTTAGCAGCTGGAGTTGATGGGGCAAGATTTGCCCTCAGGTTTAATGAATTTGTCTACCCAGGAGGAGTCTGGAAAGCTTCTTATTGTTGACAAATGTGACATCTCTGAAAGATTTGCAGATGATGAATTTTGTAATGTGTTCTGGGCTGATCACCTGGTAGGTCTACTCTGATCACCTCTGTGCAGGTTGTTTTAACCTGTCTACAAAGTTTTGGTTAAGGATTTTCTGCCAGAAAAGCATGGTTTTGACTTTCCACCATTACTAGAGTCATCACTCACATTACTTATCCTTTAAAGGACATTTTCCCTTTTTCAAACAAAGGGGGTTCCTCCAGCCTAATGCTGAAAAACTTAAAAACACCTGCTTGACTCTAAATTTTCTGTGGCCATTAACATGCTACAATTTGCAAATGCTTAGAAGTGTCTCGAATCTGGATTTGAATACAGTCAATACTTTCAGGCACATATCCTGCAGACAATATGCTCTTAAATGGATCAAAGCATCCCTGCTTCAGGGAAAATGACAAAATTCTCTATCTAAAAAAAAATATTGAAAAGTAGGGAGGCAGGTAGCTGAGTAATCTTATCATTAATTTTTATTTATTTTATTAGTGGAAAAATTAAAAAATAATTCTGAAATTCTAAGTGGCACAACTTTGTGGATTTGTAGGTAGTAATTAGATGCCATATGTTAGCACTAACACATAGAAAAGTTGATAATTAATGCAGGCAGCTCCGGATTCAGGTGTGACTTTGACAGATTGTATGCAAGGGGTTTTCACAGCCTTACAGCTAGGGATAAAAAGTCTGGTTTCACCCCTTCCCTTCTATATGGGAGTAAAAACCAAAACAAGAAAAACCCTCCACATCATTTATACATAATTAACTATTTGTCTATTTGCTTAAAAGAGAAGGCATCTTCTGGGGAGAAAATGCACTCTTTATCCGACTGGACTCCTCAATAATGTACAATAAAGGGTTATAATTTTGATCTTTCAGAATTTGGGGGGTTTAGAAGAGTGAAAAGAAAAGTTTGTTGAATCTTCAGGGAGATTTCCCATGATTATTACAGGGTTTAATTCTTTTGTAGCATTCAGAAAATAATCTCTACTCCTTTATTCTCCTGGGTTAGCACAAGCGATCTAATACAGCCTGCAAGAAATGCTCATTACTGAAGCAAATTGAGTAAAGCTAAAAAATTAGACCCTTCAGGATGTTATTCTGCACACTGGATGTAGTGCTGTCAGAAGACAGGAGGCTCAGTTTGAAATAATCCCCCCCCCAGCAGAGACAGACTTCATCTCAGATAACCTTTGATGGCTAACGCAGAGTTCTGGGTTCATGATGCCCAGGCACACATGCTAGTGATGGCAGAGCTTGCTTTGGCAGTGTTACAAGAGCAGCTCATTTCATTTTAGAAGAGGTGTCTGCTGCTCATCATGCAGGGTTCCTGCATTCTGGCAAACTCCACCCCAAATCCAGCAGGCTTAGCCCTGGGTGTGTCACTCGACCTGCCCTGGCAGCACAGCCAACCCACGTTTGTAGCGTGTTGGGATGGATTAAAGGTGAGCCCCATCATGTGTTAATCAAGAAACTGTGCGGTTTCACACCTTCCTTCCTATAAATAGGATTTCAGGCCTTGTTTACTGTGACCTTCTGGCTGCTTCTGCTCCATCAAGGAGGGACACTCAGCCACCCCACCCTACCTGCTGCTTCCAAACACTTGCATCTACTTCATTCCCACAGAGTGGTGCAAAATAGTCAGAAAGTTCAACTAAGCCCATGAGCAAGGTTCAGAAATAATGATGTCAAACACACGCCAAAAAAGTTTTGATTTTTCTGGATTTTGAATTATTGAAACCTACCCCAAGGGTGGGAGAGAGAGTTACCAAGCAGCAGTGAAGTGCTTATGAGTTGTGCACACAAGTGCTGGCCCTTGCTCAGTGTTATCCTTCCCCCGGCCTTCTTCTCTGCCTGCTCTCATTGCCCAAAGCACTCACAGCTCCCAAGCTTTGTCCAGTCCCTCAGAGCTCATTTATTCCTCCTGTCCCTGCAGCTGGAGCTCAGGACATCTAGGTGTTACCATGATGCCCAGGATCTGGGAGTTGGCTGGAAGGTAACAGCATCTGTCAATCTACTCAGTCAGTGTAAAAAAATCTGTAACCTACTGGCAGGAGAAGGGGAGAGACTGCCATGGCAGAGGCCATCCCAGCTTGCTGGGAGAGGTGAGATCCATCACTCTTGGGAGGAGCTGATCTCTTGGCATTGCCAGCAGCCAGTTGAGCTGAGACTAAAACTGAAGTTAGGCCAGCTGGGTTTAGGCTGCCATCCTTTCCCTAAGCAGCAGCACCTGTCCCAGGCTCAGTGCTTTGCTGGGTCATGTGTGTTTAGTGCTGGGCTCCTCATTTTACAGTCCATGGGAGATACCCAGCACACACAGGAGAATCCACAGGCTTGGCAGATCCAAAGGGAAGTTTGCTAACCCTTACATACATTTGACCCCCACTTCTTGCACTCTGTTGTCTGTTTGATTCTCAAGCCTTGCCTGTGTGGCAGGTAAGGATTCATCTTAGAAAGAAAGAAGTGGCTGACCAAAAATGCAGAAATAAATCCTGAAAATCAGTCTTACCGAGGCGGAAAAGTATTCCTTTCTCTGTGTGGGAATGTATTGTTAAAAACTCTTTCAGCCTAATAATATCAGATGTTCTATCAGATGGAGTGAAAACATGTCATTTTGATCTTGACAATTGTCACTTTAACTGTTTTTTATGCAGGGCCCCTAGCCAGAAAAAGAATAGTAATTTTCTTAAGCTTCAACCCTGATCAGCACTTACTAATGGCACTGAATTCAGAGCACGTCATCATATCAATTTGTTTTCTGTACTCTGAGCATTCGTCATGAAATCTGCATTTTTAAGATGTACAGTACACAGGAGCTGGATGTTTAATTTACTATAAAATCACCCTCAAGCTGCAAACCTGCAAATCATGTTAGTTAAATGGCATATTTATAGGTTTACTGGTGAAACCAAAGGAGGCCAGTGGGGAGTTTGTCGCCTGCTACTCTTTGGAAAATTAATACAAAGCCTTCTGTTTGCATCTCATTTCTTTTGAGTCTCCATGTGAATCTCTTTGGTTTGAGGCTTTGTCCTGGCACCGAAGCAGGACCCAAGGGACCTCCTTTGGGATGCTGTGGCAGGCATTTGTCCAACTCAGCCAGCAGCTGTTTTTAAAAGAGGGTTGGAACCTAGTCAGCCTTTTAGGGTAGACCTGCACACTGTATTTCAAGCCTAAGATCAACCCAAATTTAAACTGGCTGGTACCAGCTGACACAGAGACACAGAATAGGAGGTTCATAGCACAGATGAGAAGGCAATGCTTGGAAATGTGCTTGGCACCAAGGCTTCCCCCAGCCTGACCCCAGTCTGTGGGGTGGAGAAATCCAGACCTGGCAGCCCAGCTGGGTCCCTTGTCTCAAAACCTTTCGTGCACCATGGCCATAGTCTGTGGCTGTAGTCGAGGGGACAGGCTGGCCAGGGAACTTCCTCTAAAAGATTGCTCAGGGCAATATAGGAATGGTCTGCAGCCAGGTCACAGGCATCCTTTCACCAGCCAAAGTGGCTGCCTGCAGCCCTCTTGTAGCTGTGAGCAAGGCAATTTGGCTTTCCCCCCTTAAAATAATAATTAGCAGCATCAAGGTCAGCTATATATTATGAATCAGATGTAAAGTTTCATGATAAGATATATATATATGTGTGTGTGTGTGTGTATATAAATATCCCAACTTGCAGGTCTTATTTGCAATCACGCATATTCAGTTCCTGATCTGTACACAACTGGCTCATCCCATGCATTCATCATTTCTTAACCCTTTCTGGAGAGTTCACCTGCATGTGGAACCTCTATATAAAGTGTGAATGAAAATGTTCAGTCTTGAGGAATCTCTGCTGAGGAAAACATCTTCCCCTGGGTGTTAAATTCACACCAATTTTCTTGCAAGCTTGTAGAGTGAGAAGCTGGGATTGCAGGGGCTGGTCTCAGTTTTGGGTTCTGAAAAATGCATGGGTTTGCTTGTTTAAAAGCTACAAATACTTTTTAAAGTCAGTGATTTAAGGAGAAAATTACTTCAAATGCTTCTCATGATCAATAAACATGAACCTCTTGTTATTCTTGAAATTATTAAATGTACTGAAAGTGTTGAAGTATAACACAAATAAAATCCTAGGAAAAATGGACACAGTTCCTTCTTCCTCAGCTGCAATTTATTCCATTTGACAAACTCGTACTAATACAGGAGACAGAGTTAGAGAGCAAGGGAGGATTCTTTTTTTTTCTTTCGGTAAGCCCAGAAATGAAAATACTTCATTACAAAAATAATTTGCACAATAATAGAAATAAGTAAGTGCAGTGCAGACTCTCTGGAGTAAAGCTTTCCTTCCCTCTTTGCTTCCCCACAAACCCTGACAGTCTGCTCATTAACAGGGAATTGGATTTACATGCCATTTCCAGAGAAGAAGAAAGCACTGGTGTATGTACTGTATAATAAGCACTTAGATTTTTTGGTTTAATATAGATGGGTGGGTGCGTTAATATTTTTAAGTCTTTCCAGAATGAATTAAGTTTTGATGACCTCTTTCATTTTTGACAAGAGTCCCCAGCTTCAGACCTGTAAATTTGAGTTTGATTAATAGGACTGTGTGCATCCTGCTGCAGCAGTCCAGCTTGTGCTGGTTTTGGTGACAGTGCAGGCGGGAAATATTCTACCAATAATTCAGGTAAAGCAAAAAATTCATGGGGTTTTCTTTTTTTTTGCAAACTCAGCATCATTGCACATCAAAGGGTGTTCAAGTGATGTCCTGGAATATGCCTTGTGTCCTCCTGAAGGGGAGAGGACTGTGGCACTGAAAAAAAAAGCAGCAGAAAAATTTAATGCATTCTTTTTTCAGAGCAGTCATTGCACATCTGCCTTTCCAGTGCCGTGCATTAAGTTGGCTGAAATTGAAAGCTCAGATAGGAGCTGCTCTCAAAACATTTCTCAGGAATATTTTTCATTAGCTTGTATCATTACGTGCACAATCCCTCCTTCAACCTCACCCCGGCATGATTTCTTTCACACATGAGGGGGTTGAGGGAATTTATCTGAATTAGAATCTATGCAAAGATACCTTTAAAAGTGTCTCTAACAGAGGTTACTTTTCTTTTAGAAGCCCTGAAGGGGAGGCGTATGCAGAGTGACTAAAACTGCCAATTAATATGTTATATAAACAGTGAGCACCACTAGAAAAAGGAGAGGGAGGGAGAGAGAGAGAGAAACGAGATATTTGGGGTGGGGGAGGAAGGGGGGAAGAGAGGTTGTAAGTATAAAGTGTTTGCCTTAGGACTTGTCTTCAGTTACAGAGCCAGACTCACATGACTGGAGCTTGGTTTGATGTGGTAATGAAGCATTGATCACAGGAAAAAGATGAAATGGCCTTTGCTCATTCATTATTTTTATCTTCTAGCTGTGGAAGACAGAAAATTGTTCATAGGAATGGTTTCGAAGAAGTGTAATGAGAATGATATCAGGGTGATGTTTTCTCCGTTCGGCCAGATAGAAGAATGCCGAATCCTCCGGGGACCAGACGGGCTGAGCCGAGGTGAGTGTGCAGCCTGGAAAGTCTCTTTCCTTAAGTGCTAATTGGGAGCTTTGTGTCACAGCCAAGGTAGGCAGAGCTGCTGTGTGCAGCGAGAGGTTACGCTGCAATGCGTCCCACGTGATGAAGGCATCCACGTGAACTTTTCACAGTGACTGAAATTATCACCTTTTATTTCCAGTGTCAGAAAGGTCTCGGTGCCAACATATTAACTTGTGTTATCACCCTGTTTGTCAGCTGGAAGGGTTCCTTTGCACCCTGAGAAAACACCCTCAGTTTTTTGCTCTCACAAAATCAAAGTTGCTCCCCTGACCCCATTTCTGCTTTGTAGCACAAGGCCAAGAAAAAAAAAAAAAAAGGGGGAGGGAAAAAAAAGGACAGGACTGTAAATGACTGCTTGAAAGCATAAAGGGTGATGGGAACTGGCCCTCGTTGTAGCACTATCTCCTCCATTCCTGTGTTTTCTGTAACTCCATGCAAAACATAGGTCTGCTGTAACTGAGAAACAAGAGGTTAGCTTGGATCTGAGAGCTTTGCCTGGACAAAAGTTTGTAAAAAAAGCTTTTAAATCTTGTGCCTCTACCACAACCCAAAAACCAGGGCAGAGGTGTTAAGCATCACCGTCAAGACTGGTCAAGTGGCCAACCTGAAATGCAGCACAGACTTCAATAGCCAGTGATCCCTTTTGAGTGGAAAAGTATCTTCTAGGGAAAGGCCTTCTGAAAACATATTGAAAAGGAAAATAAATGTGTATTGATGACCCAGGCTGTATATTAACTCCATGGTATATGGACCTGTACTCTCAGAGCGTGAACCTTCTCAAAACATCAGTTCCAGGGGTTGCCGAGTGGAAAAAAAAAATAGGAGTAGTCCCATCTCTCAGTGCAGGATGATGCTGTGGTACCTGCCACCAGCCATTTAAATGGCACAGGGATAAAGGAATTTTAATGGTGGAGCTGTGAAAAACATCACCTCTAGAAAAAAAAAAAACAAATACATAGAAAGCACAGTTTATGCATTTTATTACATTTTCAAAAGGTGTAGAAAAAAGTAATAAACCTCTTTTTGCATATAGATATGTGTATAGATTTAGATTTTTTTCTTTACTTTTGGATTTACTTGTTTCTTGTAGGCAATAGGATCCACCGAATTTTGTGCAACAATTTGTGCATGAGGTTTTTAGTTTTGTGGGTGGCCTTGTTTCTATAAAACACCTATAAATTTCAGCAAAGGAAGTGCAGGTATTCCTGCATTTCACGGCACTGCTTGAAAGCACTTACCATAGTACTTCTGAATAATGACTTGTTGAAAAGCCACTCTGAAAATAAATAGGGAGCCCCAAAAAAATTATGCACTTACATTCATGTTTTGTGGTCCCTAAACTTCTGGGGCTGGGATGCAGCAGACGCTTCAGGCAAGGAGAGCCTCGTGGTCATTGCTTTTGCCTTGGGGAACATTCCGGCAGAGGTCTGAGGGTGGTTCCTGCAGCTCAGCAAGGAATGTTTACTGGTGGAGTCGAGTGTTGCCATTATCTTTCTAGACCCAACACTGATGCAAAATAAGTATTTCTGATTTTCACTGATTTCATTGTGTAAGCAGCAAAGGGAAGGGATGATGGAAGACACAAGTGGGAAAGGAGCTAATTAACTGCTGAAATAACAAGATCTGCGCATCAGATGTTTTGAGCCCCAAAAAAAGATTTAATTGACTTGTCAGCATCACCCAACAAAGAAACGGATCTTTCCTGGGATCCATAAAAACCCCACTGCATACTTGCTTTTATTCAACAGACTGGGTTTAGTAGCAGCATAGAAAAACTAATTATGAAATCCAACAGAGTAAGTGAGGTTGTTGGGGTAGTTTTGTTCTGCTGTGAACAGCAATCTCACGACAATCAGGAGCTGAGACTCCTTAGCCACGTCTCCAATGTGTCAGGCAGGGCAGTGTCGTGTGCCGGCCAGCACAGCTGTAGAGTTAATCTGCTGCTCTCTCCTGCTGGAGACTGAAGATCTCAGTCCAGGTAGGTCACACCCCAGTAACCACAGCAGAGCTGCATCCTCTGTGCCACTCGGGTTCATTTCGGTCACAATCACGACTGATATTCTATCATGCCCTCATGCCTCATGCCTTGTTAAACTCGAATTGCTTTCTACACACCCATGTTCACACTTCAAAATGAGTTCAGCTGCGCCAACCAGGTTTTCAGGCAGATTTTTATCAGCTTCACAAAACCACCACTCCATGAGAGAAGGCAAAGTGTTGGGAAAATGGTTGGTATTGCAGTTGAAATGAAAAGTGCTGAGGGACATCTGCAGAGGAGGGAGCTTGACTGAAAAAGCACAAGGTGAAAAACTGCTTCAGGAGGGAGAATTTACCCGGTTAAATCTTTGTAAAGAGTTACAATCCTTAATGAGTATTAATTCATGTTACCATTTCCAAGATGTTCATTCCCTTTGCCACAAACAGTATTTGTTTACTCAGCACCCGTCCAGCTGTGCTTCCCTCCTAGACACAGAGGGGTGAATGAAAAATAGTCACTGTCTGAGGAAAACACTGACCTTGCCATGCCAGAGCCTTCGGGAGCTCAGTGCAGTGCTCACAGCAGTGACATGGAAATGTGGTCCAGTAAACTCTGTTTGGCATCTCTTTTCAATTGCATAACAAGTGCACATCATGGTATCTCCGATGAAAAAAGCTTGAAAAGCACCTTCCTTGGTATTTATGCCAGCTTTCGAGCTTTGTTAAAGGCTTCAGGCAAATAATCTCTATTACCAGCAGACAGTTGCAAGGAATAGCTCCAGGTTACACTGCTCAGTAGAACAGTTTTGGTTTGGACTGGGTTTGGGTTTGTTTTGGGTTTTTTTTTTTACTTAGTAAAGACTAAAAAGATTTCAGTTGACTTTTATTTTAGCCCATGTCTACACTATGACAGCAACCTTACCACTGGCAGGGTGACAGTGTGCTGTCAACTCATAGGCAGGATTTAGCGTTGTATTGTACCACATGGGCTCCAGTAGCAAGGAGAAATCCCGTCCTGTGGCATCAAGGGAAAATGTAACACTTTGAGATGAGTGTGATATAAGTGCTAAGACAAAGGGAGAGGGGGAGAGAGATGGAACTTGTTCTTTCCATTGTAGTTCTTAACCAAGAGCTGACAGAACTTTAATAAAGTCACACCCATTGCTGTCACCACTGATAATGGACCATCACCTTTTCCACTCCAAATTCCTATTGTCAGCTGTTTGAAACTCAGCTGTAAAATGAGACTAAAGTAATGATACAGAGCTCCAGTGGTGGAGCAGTGTATTTTAAAGAAACTGAGATTTTTTTTTAGCGTGAGTCATGTTTTCCCCCATTGTTACTCACTCCTGCATCTAAGAAATAACCATTGTTTATACCTGCAATGTTCTATATTTCGATCAGCTACAAGAATAGGCAGCAGCCAAAAGGCACTGCCTTCCAAAGGCTCTGGGATAGTCCCTCTGAAATTAGCTGGCTAATTAGAGAGTAAGTCCTAGCTGTGAAAGGTATTAAAAAATAAAAATACCCTGTTGGCTGTAGAGATAAAGAAACCAGGGACCCACCAGCCATGGAGGCTGGCCACCTCTTGAGCAGGGTTTGTGGGACTATCTAAAGACGCTTGCCACTGCCTGCACAGGATTCATTATTCAGAGAGAAGGATTCAGCCTGCAGGGTTGTTTAATCCAGCACTTTTTCTGAAGAGCTAAGTATGCTTTACAAAAATTCATGATTGTGATATCATGTGCTAAGCTTCATTATCATGAAAAAGCAGAAGTGAACTGCCTCAGATGATTAAGATTTTAAATCACTTATTGTAAACGGCTTAAGGAAACTTTCAGACCGCCTGACTCCCAGCACTATGTAATGTCTACATGACCACAGATGCCAACACAGCCAGGCAGTGAGAGCTGGAATGTGCAAAAATTGCCAGAAATACCCAAGTTTGATTTGTAGCTGTGCCACTGATGTGCTGTATTGACCATAGGTGAGTTGGTCACTCATCATCTCTGTTATCCTGTTGCTTAAAATAAGGGTAGCGATGCTCCTTTGCCTTTGTAAAATGCTTTTTTTAGATCACTGGATCAATATCTCTGTATCACTCTAGGAATTATTACCATCCATAATGATGATCAAAAAAAATCCTCTTATCGTTATCACAGGAGCACCACATAGCAAATTATTCTGCTGTATTGCTAAGTGCAGATTTATATATCAGATACCAGAAAGAAGTCAACTGGGTTAATACCATGCACTGAAAAAACCTGCTAATAACATGTAGAGAGAGCTGGATATACCATGAAAATTGTGAAAAAGCTCAAAATGCATTTTTCTACATCTTCTAGGCTCCTAATTGTATGATTTTTTAACAAAACATCACCAGGCACATGGGACAAGTGAACATTTCTGCAGACATTGATTACGAGGATTTTTTTTTTCATTCTTTCTTGGTTTTAAGAGCAGGTTAGAAATGGAATAGCAAGTTACACCATGGTCAGGTAATTTAATTTCTTAAAAATCCATTCAGAACTTTCAGATTCAAGGGTTTTCTTGAATTAGTAAAAGAAAATTAGTATTTGCATCACAATTAATTGCAGAGAAGGACAGGTGAGGAGGCTTTTAGGCTGGGGATTTTTTTCCTCTGGATATTTACTGCTCCTTTCTGAGCTAAAGCAACACAAAAGGCCAGCTATGGGAACACCCTAGATTAGGGGTCACCTTCTGAATTGTGTATCAGTAAGAGGTGGGAAACAAGGACAGTGAAGTGCTGTATTTTTTATAGCTCTTCAGAAGCACCTCTGTGCCTTATTCCTTTTGCTACAATGTGGTAACATTTTCATTTTTTCCAGTCATTATGGCACATTTAATTTTGTTTTCCCTTGCTGAAACTCTTTTGCAGCTGGGAGGGAAGAAACACTTCCAACTGACCAATGTCTCTGCTGGCCTTTGGCCAGTAACTACATCTCAGATTTCCATTACTGCAGTTTTGCAGCAATCCCTCCCAAGAGGGAAGCCTGAAATGAAATAATTTGCAAGAGGCTTTATTCCAACAAGAGGATCATCGAGGCACAGTTAGGGAATGTGGTCTTTGGTACCCATTTAATTCTGGTTTTGTGTAAATTCCACTTACTGAAGTCTGTGCTTTGCAGGGTGGGTAATTGAATGTCCAATTAGAAATGCTTCGAAGGAACCCTGAACTTCAGGAAATTTAAAATCTACAACCTGTCACCCGGTCAATAGTCAAGTCAGTAGAGCTGAAGAGCTGAGGCATGGTTACAGGACGTGCCTCATGTTACCTTTATATGCCTGATATGCATAAGCTGAAGAGCTTCACTGTGACTTTTCCCAACTATTTTCTTTAGACTGAATTGTTGCACTTGGTCTCAGACCTGTCGTTGTGTGTCTTAGGTAATAATTAACAACCAAATGTCACTACAATAAACAATTTGATGTATAATGTGGTTTGCAGATGAAATGTATTTTAACCATCAAGACAGATTTTTGTGTGATGTTCTCATTAGAAGGCTGTTGTCCAGGATGTTTTTTCCTTCAGACTGGGCTGTATTAGCACAGTGTAGAAAAGTCTACTTTGCAATCTCAGCTAGAAACATTTTAACCCAACTAGAGCTTATTTTTATCACACTTCAATTTCCATAGCTTTTTATTCAAGCCTTATCTTTTCTTTAAATAGAAGCTTTCATCTCAGAGGATCCCAACTACTCCTTGCAGGAGTACTTGGCAGCTTTTCACTTTTGTTTCTTCACAGAAATTGAAGAAAAACTTTGTTTACAGTGTACTGGGAAGCTGTGGTGCAACTGTTACGGCACCAGCTGCGCAGCCACCACTCACAGCACCGCGGTTGCTTGGGCGGCTTTGAAAATCTCTTGAGTCTTCTTCTGTGTCAAAATCATGGGTTTAGACTTCCAAACAATGTTTATGCATTTTGCATCTCCCTTTGGCTTCACTATAAAACCTCTGGTAGACCACGGTGGTTTCATGAGGGAGGTTTCTTGTGGAGCTGTGAACCTTGCCTGAGGCTTCCATACGTAAAAATGTTCTCCTTCCCTTGCAGCTCGCAGGTACTGATGTTGTGTTAGGCTGTGCAAGAACTGCTGGCCAAATGTTTCTCAACACTCTAGGAAAGCCTAAGATGAGAAGAATCACATGAAGCAGAAGCTGAAATGAGGCAGGGCTGAGCTTTTTTAAATATTTCAAACATTCAGTCACTCAAGCAGCAAGCCCTAGGTTTGGCATGGCCAGGATTGAGGAGGAGGCCTATCAAATTTCACAGCTTTTTCAAAATTCTCTTTTCGTTTGTAGTGGGAGAGGGGTAAGGACTAGCTCTGTGAGTTTAGATGTTCTCTCAGCTAACGTGGCAGATGTGATAATGTGCTCCAAAATTTCTCGGGTGCCAGGGCTGGGTGCCTTACTCCAGTTGTGCCTGCAGAAGGAAATTACTTCCAGCAGCCTTTCCCCAGTCTCTCATTTATCTGCTGTAGGGGGTGAGAAGGCAGCCTTGGAGAAGCAGCTAAAACTCTTAGATCTTCTTTCTCCCTTCCCTTTTCTCTCTGTCAGTGGTCCCTGACATTTTGAAACCAGAGCTGATAAATAAGTGTGAAGTGTCTTGCAGGTTGGCCGTTTCTACAAAACAATCTATTTTTTGGTGTAGCTAGGTAGCTAGTGGTACAAAATGAAGTTATTTCAAAGCATTAGCTATAGAAATATCCCCCTCTCCATATTTTCCTCCCCAGAGAGCTCCATAGCTCCAGTAAGAAAGGAATAATTGAATATCAGGACTTGGTGGGGTAGAACAGAAATAGTTTGCTGGTAGCTGTAGGTCCAGAAGACCTTGGTGTGTGGCATGCCAATAAATGCCACATTTCATAGGATGAGGTAAGAGGCCACGAAAAATCTTTCTTGTTTCCTTGCATGTTTCAAGGCAAGAAATCTGATTAGTCCTGTCCTCTTATAATTGTGATTTACAGTCCTAAAGCTGGCAGTGTGTTCCCAAAAGACCACCTGCACCCATGTGACACAGTGAGTGCGAGTGAGCTGGAAAGGGTTTTCCCAACCGTTCAGAAACATAAAGAAATGAAATCCAGTGTCCTTGGACACCAACTTCTGATTGCATTCTAGGTGCCCAACAAAACCTCGAGTGCATGTGTACCCCAGAGAGGAAAATCAAGATCCTGCCATTGACCATGGCAGCAAATATGAGCGTTTCAGAACAGCTTTCCTGAACACCTAAATTATAATGCAAAGTGATTGAGTTAAATAGACCAAATCCTATGACACAGGCTTAGCTGAACGGACTCCACAGTTCACACATAATAAAATATATAGGATCCCATATTCCATGCATAATAAAATATATTTGCACACATAATAAATATACAAGTGTTGCATGTAAGTGTCCAGGTTTGGTAGCTGAAAAATACCCCTTGAATGCGAATACACGTAGCAATGTCTGGAAAGATGGTTAAATTAACAAACATTTAATTGGGGCACTTAATGGCAACCTCTTAAAATCTGGGTTTTCAAATCATTTAGAAATAACATTGTCTACTGGATTCTTGCCATCTTATTGAGGTAAATTGGGAATTTACTGTGCAAATGGCCACTGTCCATCGGTGGGAAATGGCCTGCTGAATGGTGATAACAAGGGGACCTAACCTTGTAGCCTCTGGCTGGCAAACCGTAATTAAAATGCAGCCCCATCCTCTCTGTGGAATGCTGCTTCCAAATGCTCATATTCAAGCTGCATAACCTCATTCATCAGGCATTCCCCTTGCCCAAAGAACAAGTTTCTTTCAAATTGGTACAGAGATCTGCTACAAAGGTCTTTTTGCTCGGTGACAAAGGCACCGAGCCCCATGCAAATGGTTTTGGGCTGAGGAGTGAGGAGGAAGGCTTTGCAGTGATGTTGGGCGCTGAAAGTCCCAGCAGCTGAGCCCTGAGGTTAAAAAGAGAGAAAGCTTAAGGGAGGGAAGGGGGAGTCCGCTTTATCTCGAGAGGAATGCAGCCTTATTTCTCTGCTGATTCACATTTCTTTTGAAACCTGCTAATTGCAACATTTCTCAGTAAGTTACTTACAGCAGAACTGCTGGGGAGAAATTGTGATAAATGCATAAACTGTGTCTTATTGATTTTTGTTGACATTTTACATGCTTCTCATGCATTTGAAACCTCCATTCAGTAACTGTCACTATAGTACACACTCCTGGATAGTGAGAGCCAAAGAAGTGAATGAAGCAGTTTCTTGACCATTATCAACAATATTATTCAGGGCTCTGTATGGGGTTGCTTGCCTGCCCTCCAGTATATCTCTATTTGTGCTCATCCCCCACTGAATTTGCAAGACAAGAAAAGAAAACCCTTGGTGTTATTTCCTCTGTTAATGTTAATAACAGAAATGGTATTAAGAGAGATTACATTGAGACTGATGGTAAATGTTGACCTCTTTAATTTTAGTGCACAGCAGCAATATGGAATCTAGCAGAAGTACTGTAGATTATTTACCCTTCTACTGCACATTTTGTCTAGACTGCTGTACAGAAAGCTGGTTTGTTACATCATATTCTTTGACAGAAATTTGTTGCTGAACAAGCCTAGTATAGCAACATGTAGTGTGACTGAACAGCAGTGAGACATCATCAGCTGTTTTGTTACCTAAGAAATACAGAGAGTCACAATGCTGCGGTGAAGTTTGGGTAAAAGAATTCTGATTTCTGATTTTATGATGCTCATCTGTCAGCCAGAGGTACATAAGCCACCTTAGGTTCTCTTGAATCAAGGGCCTTAACGGTAAAGAGAAAAAAAATACCGCATGATGCAAAAATGCATTGACTTTATTTTCATGACTAGATGTAGTGCTTTTGGGTAATGATCAGGCATTGCTTTCTCTTACTGTTGTTTGATTAAAATGTGAATACAGTCTTGACTTGATAATCTTACCAGGTACACACGGAGCTAAAAAGAAAAGGTATTCTATGCCTCAAATTGATTTGCATAAACCAAACAATCTGTTGCTTGCTGGATTGCAAAATGGTTTATTTTGCCCATTGGCCACAGGGGCAACAATATTGTATTTTTGATGCCAGAATGTAGCTTTCATGCATTAGCTCTAAAATGACAATATGCTTTAGCCTCTCAGTGCTTAGATCTGCTTCATTTGGAAATCTTTTAAGTAGTAATAATAATAATGTTTTGAGGAAATTGAGTGGAACACTAAATTATTCTCTGAAACCTAAGTTCAAACTGTGCAAGGCTAAGGGAGCTGAAAATCAATGCACTTTTAAAGTCATTAGAGATCACAAGTGAAATAAGTCTGTGTTGCTTTAGCTAAGCTTTTAGTGTGCCATGGTATTATTACAAAATCAGCCTGAATCTGCATTAATTTCACAGTCTTTTTCTTTAAGATGCCCAAGGGTACATGAAGAATGAAATGTAAATCTCAGGAGGCAATGTTTTTATTAGCCAAAAGGGCAGTGAGTCATGCACTAAAAACATTGACCTGCACCATGCCCAGTGTAGGTATGGCTGACAATAGTAAAAGGATGGAAAAATAGCCCAGGCATTAGCCTACTGGCTTTTCATTATGATTTTAAAGGCTGAAGAGGAAAAAAAAAATTATTTTTCAGTTATTCATGCACATAGCTTCAGAATTGTTCAAGCTGGCAGTAGCTTTCACAGATGAAAGAATTGTACTTGTACCTAGAACTCGGAGAAACAAAAACCATAAGGATTTTTATTTTTAATACGTTATTTTCTTAAATGTTGAGATTCCACCTACATTACTGAATTTTGTCTGAGTCTTTTCACACATAGTCACAGGCTACACAGCGGAGTTTTTCCTCACTCTTATTTGTATGATCATGCTTGGTGCATCACAGTAATTTGTGATGTCATGGACCCCTTTATTAAATTCTCAATGCAGCTGTCGGTGATGCCGACATTTATTCACTATCCACAGTTTACCTACACAAAAGCCAGAGCAAGCAATTGTTAATGCATGGTCTGAATAGATTTAACTATGCAATCCAAAGGCTACATAAAAGCCTTATTTATTTCAAACCCTGTGGCTAAAGAACAGAAACAGTAGCAAAACAAAACAAACAAACAAAAAAAACTAAAACCAAAGCAAAACAAACAATAAAATTGAATAAAAACCCTTCTTGTCACCCATCCCCACCTAATTTTTTTTCTTTCATCTATGGTCAGATTAGCAAGTCAGCACTGTCAATAAATAAACTAGAGAAGTTGTTTATTTTTATGTACTACTGAGAACAGTGTCGTCTTGTGGCCGTTCTCGTAGACTGTGTTGGTTTAACAAGCGTCCAACCCTTTTGTCTTGTTGTTTTTTGTCTTTCCTGCTCCCTGTCCCCTTGTTCCCACAGGCTGTGCGTTTGTCACATTTTCTACAAGGGCAATGGCACAGAATGCAATCAAAGCCATGCACCAGTCTCAGACCATGGAGGTACAGTACTGTATCATTTGCCCTTTCTTTGTTTTCTTTGTGCAAATGATTGCGAATGGTAAAGCCATGCTCTCCTGGATCAGATCAGACACATGACAATCACAGATTTAAATTTTTTACCAGCTCACTCTACCTGTCTTTGTGAAGCTTTATTTTTCTCAATCACCTGAAAGAGCACAATAAGGCTGCTGTGTGGTATCCAAACACGCCTCTCAATCCTATTTTCAGTGGCATTCAGCAGAAAATAAAAAATGCTATGAATACCACTCCTCAGTCATACTCAGAGTATCTCTGATGAGTAAATTACCTCTATTTTTAACACACGTTCCCCCCAAAGAAAAATCTTAGTTTCTTTTAAATAGATTTCTAAGTGTTGTGGCTTGCACTGCTCTGAGAAAAAGCTCAAGAGGTTTAACATGGCCACGCTGAGTTACTAGTGCATGTGTTTTTCTGCAAATAGAATCTCTTTTTAAGTTAATATTATTTCACCTTCTTCATGTAGCCAATAAAAATGCTAATGATGACAGAGCATATCAGAGTGTGGCACTTCCTGCAGAGCACCGTCGTGGCTGGCCCCTCACAAGCAACGCTCTTCACTCCCTTCCGAACTGCCTCTATGGCCTCGTATTTTATCATGATGAGAACTCAAAACTTTAAACTGGCTCACTTAATGTGACTTCAGCTGCTGGCTAACGATCTGGTCATTGGAGTGGTTATCGAATGCCACTGCTTGTCTGGCAATCTCAAAACTTTTTTCAGTCTGTGATTTTTGTCATGGTCTTTTAGAATTTTGCACAAAAAACCGCACAAGTATGAAATCTTTACTTACTCTGGATCTTCTAGCTTATCATTGGAGAGTGCATGTTATACTGTATTATGTATACTGTATCTTCGTGTAGTGATGATTTTTCTCAGAGGTGGCATTGATGTTATGTGCACTTGTTTCTTTTTTTTTTTTTTTAAATTTCTTTTTCCACCAGGACCTTTCAAATTTTTTTTATTTTTTTTTTCTCTCAGTGATTTTCCTTTGCAATGCTCTAGTCTCCCAAAGCATGCTGGGTGCTAAACAATCATTATTGCGTCATGTCGTTGAGCTGCTTTGTGTAACGAGCCAAGGGGGGAGACCAGGGGAGGGAGGGTGGACAGAGGACAAGGAGGAGGAGCAGATAAAATTCAAGCCAGTGCATGAAAATGTCACTAACTGTTTCCTGTATAGTACGAGTAATGATACCAGCATTGCAAAGCTATTGTCTTTCCAAACATCACGTTTGATTTTGGTTGAGCTTCTTTGATAATGAATGTGTTTTCCTTTCAGTGCAATGCATTTTTAGACCCTGGGTATACAGTTTTAGTTGAGAATCTGCCAATGAGATGAGAATACTTGAAATAATCTTTACTAGAAAGCTGCTGTTATACAGTCTATGCAGTCTGACAGTATATTGTGAAAAAACTGCCACTTTGAGTCTCTCGAATAATACCTGTAGTAATTTGTCTGCCGTGCACTGCTCCATTAATTCAGATCTATATGTTTTGCTGGCTTTGATTCCAAGTTAAAAGAAAAATGTTTATTGGTAATACTGTGTTTTAGCTATTTTTTCCATCTTTTAATGTATTTTTCTGTCTAGCAAAATGAATTTTACACAGCTCTACTTCCAGAGATGGTAAAATAAAGCCATAACACCTCCCAGCTAAATTCTCCCACTCCTCTGTTGTATGCAGCACTCCAAGAGGGGCTGCATTTTGACGGGATACCCTTAATGAGATTAGTTCTGTAGAATAGTTACTCTTGGATCAAAATCCTCCTCAACACCTTTAGAGACATCATCTATGAGATCCCCAAATTGGCAAGGCAATTCCAAATATTTTGCTCTTTGAACATCTGGGTCTTTGCGTCAGTTGAGCTTAGGCTGAGTCCCTCCTTGGGAAGAAGCCATGCATCCTCCCGCTCCAGGGAGGAGGGACTCAGCCTGACAGCACACAGGAAAAGACGAAGGCAGCACCAGCTGTTGGGAAGAAAATGGCACTGAATGGCACGGAAATAGGAAGCCATTGAATGAGGAAGGGAGATGCACCTTGTGTGAGTGCTGGGAGCTTCCCCTCAAGCTAGAAAATGGAAGTGCATAAAACAGAAATCACCCTGTAGGCAAAAAAAAAAAAAAAATTGCTCACTTTTGTCAATACTCTTCTAATGAAAAGTTAAATTGGGTTGACTATTGTTACATGTCAACCCTCAGCCTGAAACAGTCATCCTTGGACACTTTGGTTTCATGTTCTTTTGCAAACAAAAGTGGGCTTAGGGGAGGATATGTAGTACACAATTGCATTTCAACCCAATTACTACAGATTTTTTTTCCTATTTTATTATTTTCCATTCTTTAGCACACATCATTGACAAGATGAATTTTCAAAGAGGGCTAAGAAAGAACAATGGGATGTTGAGTCCAAATGAACATGTCTCATAGAACAATGCATTCTCGTACTGCTCTTTCCACCTGACCTACTGACCTGGTTAAATCAACTGATTTTTAAAATATAATTGCTGCTCTAGAGTGTTTGCTCTTCTGTTTCTTTTCTGTGGAGGTGGTTTTTTTGTTTGTTTTAGGCATTCAAATGCAGCAGCAGTAGAAGACACTAATTTGTTATCATGGAGTAAATTTGATACAACAATAACAACCCTTTTCTCATATAGAGCCACTTGCTAGATATAATCTCAGTCTTCAGAATGTTTGCTTTCTTGAAAATGATGAAGTGATGAAATATAGAGCAGACAGTGAAAAAATGAATTATAGATTCATAAATTGCAGAGATATTGTTTTTATACAATTTACTGACATTTAAGCATTCATAAATATGTCAGCCGTAGTGTTGAATGCTGAACTGCTGAACTGAAAACTGAAATAACCATATAATATTTCTTCCTTTGATACTCATTTCTATTTCTTTGGAAATAGACTTGATTCTCCTGTACATCCAGGCAGAAGGCAGTTAAGTTCCAGTTGTTCTTACCCCAGTGTTACCAAATCTCGTATTAGACAGAGAAAGCTTGCTTTTTTTTATTAGCAAAACCAGAAAAATCTCTCTCACATCCTCTACCCCCTGGCTCATTGTTCTTTCTTCTTTTTTTCTAAATGATCTTATTTTTAATATTAGTATAAAAATCACTAGAGAGAGGTAATTGTCTAACAAGCCGACTTCTCCATAATCTTTATTTGATTGCTGGAGTGTTATGTATCTCCTTTCTTCCTCACTGAAACACTGAAAGACATTTTTACAATGAAACACACAGGAAAAGAATTGGAGGTGGAATAATAAACCACAAGTGATGATTTTCTAAGATAATTCTAAAGGAACAGTGTTGATGGGAGATCTTTATATGAGAGATATTATTATTATTATTATTGTGGTTTATTTCATCATTTCATCTGCTGATTGGGAATATTTTTATCACTTGTCCTGGTGTGAGGTTCTTCAGAGAAAAGGTACATGGCTGCTTTTTGTAAATAATTGAGGACAGGAGCTTTTCTGAAGATGTTCACAGTGTTGTGAGAGCAGCAAGAGTAGGTGAAGTATAACCCTGGCCTGCATCCCACGCTATACACTTGGCTAAAGCACTGCTGTGTTTTTTGGACTTGAGTCACTTACCACTCCTGCCATTGTGTTCAGATTGAAGTCAGACAAGAAATTAGTATAACGAAGCATGGCAGGTGAAGGGATGTTATTCATTGGATGCTGTGAAGTTGAAAAGCAGTATGAAATGGATTGACAGTTCTGATGACTCATAAAATGCTTGAATTAATTTGAAAAACTGCATCATTGCAGTATATAGTTTGCTTTCTTGATCTGAAAAAAATGAAGACTTGAAAGGTTAAAATATGAAACATTTCTTAGCAGGGAAAAGAAACAGAGAGAAATCAACAGAGACATCTTTCATAATCATGTCTCATTCTCTCAGTGACTTTGCCCAGGAATGCCAAATTTGAAGTCCGAGGGAAAGTCCAGTTTACCTCAAAAGTCCATTTGGTCGGTGACCTCCAACTTCTTCCCAAGGTTCCCTCAGCTCTGGGTGAGGAGTAGGCTGCAGACCAGACCTCTAGCTCTTTCTTACAGCTTCCCAGTTTCCTAAGGCATTTTACAGCCTTGCCCTACCATGTAACGAGAGGCTGATAGAAGCAATAGAAGAGATGGTGGCAATCAGGAGCGGGCTGCTCTCACCAGCACTAGTCCCTTTCGGTCTGCACCCTGCCCTTTGTTCACATCTCAAGGGTGCTTGGTACAAAGCGTGCCTGGGAGCGGAGCGCAGGTGGGTGAACGGACCGGGGGTCCTTGCTGTGAACAGGGCCAGTGCCTCGCTGGTGGCGGGCGCTGAGGGAACTCTGCTGCTCCCAGTCTGTTTGGGGTGCCCACGCCAGCCACCCCCAGCGTGACGGCACAGCCAGACCGCAGTGCCAGGGTGGTGTTGGCTGTGTGGTCCCAGGCCGCGCAGAGGTTGGACACCTCTCCCTTTGGCGATGCCTTGAAAACAGACTGCAGACAAAGCATCACGTCCATCTCATCAGCTGTGAAGCCTAATTAAAGAGGACTGGTACACTTTGCTGTCTCTGGCAGCAATTTTGATAGCTGGAAGGAAAAGAGAGCCTGAGGAAAGGTGCTTTATAAAAAGAGCTGGGAAATCAATAATTTCTCCATAGCCTCTTTTCCTAAGAACATGAAAATCTCAGTCCTTGTGGTCCTACACATGCCAGTCACAAAGAGAGGGTGAGCGATCTGGTTGTGCCAGTGCCAGTGGCCCTACAGGACATGGCTGAGCTCATGAGGCGAGGGTGACCTGGTGTGATTTAACCCTTCTGTCTTTCCCGATCTGTCCAACCACAGGGCTGCTCTTCGCCAATCGTGGTGAAGTTTGCTGACACCCAAAAGGACAAGGAGCAGCGGCGTTTGCAGCAGCAGTTGGCTCAGCAGATGCAACAGCTCAATACTGCCACGTGGGGAAACCTCACAGGTCTTGGAGGACTCACACCACAGTACCTAGCTGTAAGTTCACTCCAGCGGCGGTGGCTGTATTACACTGTATTTATTTTAGGACCATGGTAAATCAGTTCTAGTAAACTCCATGCAATAAATTGCTAGATTGTCCAGGATACACAGCATGTCTTCTTCTGGGTGTGCTTATCACATGGCCAAAAAAGAAAAGACAAGGAATAGAATCTGAATAAGCTTTTGAAGATGTGTCAGTGCTGTCAAAGGCAAACATGTAAAGTATCCTCGTGCTGCAAAACAAATCATAGATTCATAGAAAGGCTTGGTTGGAAGAAACCTTAAAAATCATCTAGTTCCAACCCCTCCACCATAAATAAAATTTGATTCCATTAGTTTTATTGTGGGGTTTGAATGTTTGAATGAGTCTGGTTTTTACAGCTGGAATAAAATTTAAGTTCCTCCTTAGGGGAGGACAGATAGGCAGCTGAACACTGTAGGGGCCGTATCCATGTGGTGCAGCTTCTAAACTAGGATGTTGTGGTTCAATAATCAAATTTCCACATTTTCGTTTGGAAATGGCTTTTGCTTTAATGCGTGGTCCTGTCAATGCTAAACGTGCATAGTTCGTACCCCCTCACACAGAAAGTGAAGGTGGCCAGGAAAAGCCATTTGTTTCTCATAAATTTAAAATGGTATTTTCCTTGGTCCATGTATAAGATGAGAAACAGGTGGTAGCTGCTGTCCCTGCTGGAAAATCTGAAACCCACAGCCACGTGTCTTGGATCCTGGATGGCCAAGAGAGACTCCTCTGCGGCAGAGCTGAGAGGGAGCCTCTGCCTTTTGTGGCTCTGGAGTTGAGAGGTCTGGTTGAGGAGCTTTTGGATAACTTGGGGGTTCTTCATGGTTCCAAGTAGGACCGATAGAACCTCACAAAGTACAAGGTGAAGTGCAAGGTCCTGCAGGGTCAGGGCAGTCCCAAGCACAAGAGAATGGACCAAGAGCAGCCCTGAGGAGGACTTGGAAGCGTTGGTGGATGGGAAGCTTAACACGACCCATCAATGTGCACTTCCAGCCCAGAAAGCCAAACATGTTCTGGGCTGCATCCCCAGCACCGTGGGCAGCGGGTCAAGGGAGGTGATTCAGCCCCTCTGCTCTGCTCTGGTGAGACCCCAGCTGCAGGGCTGGATCCAGCTCTGGAGCCCCCAGTAGAGGAAAGCCGTGGATCTGTTAGAGAGAATCCAGAGGAGGCCACAGAGGTGATCAGAGGGTTGAAGCACCTCTGCTGTGGCGAGAGGGCTGAGAGAGTTGGTGCTGTTCAGCCTGGAGAAGAGAAGCCTCTGGGAAGACGTTAGAGTTTCCATACCTGAAAGGGGCCTCCAAGAAAGCGAGAGAGGGCCTTTCTACAGGGTCATTTAGTGACGGGACAAGGGGTAATGATTTTAAACTAAGAGCGGTTTAGATGAGGTACTGGGAAGAAATTGTTTCCTGTGAGGGTGGTGAGACACTGGCACAGGTTATCTAGAGAAGCTGAGGCTGCCCCATCCCTGCAAGTGTTCAAGGCCAAGCTGGGTGGGGCTTTGAGCAACCTCGTCGAATGCAAGGTGTCCCTGCCTGTGACAGGGGGCTTGGAAGTGGATGATCTGCAAGGTCCCTTCCAACCCAAACCATTCTATGATTCTATGATTCTGTGAAATACATGTGCCCATACATATGTACTGTGTATGTATAAATACATCATTTGTGTGCATACAATGCTTTGTATATATAAACAGCAATTTACCCAGCAATTAAATATATATATTAGTACTGAGGTTGGCTGATTAATACTGAGATAGGCTAAATTGCTATATATACAAATACCAGTCTAATGAATATCTGTGTGCTTGATTCATAAAGATAATAAAGAAAAAACTGAATTCACAGGGGTGGGGAAGAACGGACCATGATTGACAGAGATGAGTTATGGTAACTACTAGACTACAGAGGGTTGTAATTAGTCACACTATGTTGGTTTAAATAGATTTAACACCTGGTTGTTAAAAAGAATAAATTGATTAATTGTTTTAAAGCAGCCATGTTATTGAGTTTCCCTTGTGTCTCTGTGTTTCTTAATAGAGATTAGACATTAATATGGATTTACAGCATTGACTCTAGGGATGTTCATTCCAACAGCAGACAGAAGCAAGAGACTATATAAATGTAAAGGAAAGCAGAAATATTGCAAATGTGAAATGATGACTCATTTTAGTTTTATCTTAATTTGTTACATTCCTGTCAGATAGATTGCTGTGTTGTGTTGTTCCTTTGCAGCTTCTGCAGCAAGCAACTTCCTCCAGTAACTTGGGTGCCTTCAGCGGCATTCAGCAAATGGCCGGTGAGTTCAAAACCCTTTCATTTTGTTCCAGCTCTGTTTTGTATTCTTAAGCTGTTGAATTCTGCACCTCTAATAATCACGTTGTCAGGGGGCGGGGGGTGTGTTGGGTATTAAATGTGGCAGATGTATTGGCAGGGGACCGCTCACAGTTCAGCGTCAATAGAAACACTTTCACCCCTCCTTCAGAACTGAAATTAAACCCAGTGCTCCCAGGTTGTGCAAACAGTTTGTCTTGCATTAGTCACCTGCCATTTGGCCAAAGTAACCAATTGTAAATTGCAGGAGAGCTCTTAGTCCCTGCAGCCGTATCCTGCCCTATGAAAAGTGTCAGGAAAGCAACAGCAGGATTACATTCTAATTTCCAGTGAGATTTCTGTGTCCTGAAAAATCAAATTAATGGCAGCCCTCAAACATTTTAATAATATGTGGTGAGGAAAAATGTTCTGACCTTTTTAATGAAACCCAAGATTACAGGCCTACCTTCAGTATGAATTTTCAAGCTCCTTTTATAATCACGGAAAATTAACTGGGTGCCTTTTTGACTTTGGAACCCTAGTTGGCAAAATTACACAACAGAGATTTTATGTAAAAGTATAATCTTCAGTCTGGAGGAAAAAAAATGAAAGAATGAAAAGGGAAAAAAAGAATCAAAGTGTGAGCGGATTTGAAAGCCAGCTAGTTGGAGGGTTTCTTAGTAATGAGCTGTGTGCCAGTAGTAACTGATGTGTAGTGATTAGCAAAAGGTCATTCCCACTGTGTGACCTACCATGCTGATATCCTAACTTAACATGATGCTAGAGAAGGCAGCATGTGCAGTAAATCAGAGCACAGATGCACATTATGCCTGCCGTGAGGAACTGTTAAAAAGCTTTTTCTTGTTCTTGTTACAGGGAAAAAAAAAAAAAAGAATCACAAAACCCCTAAATTGCTACATTAGTTTATTTTAATCATGAGCCCACTGAATCAATGAAATACAACATTACACTTGCTTCATCATCACAAAACAAGGGCTAAAATATTCAGAAGTCTTTATGAGCACCATTTCTCATTCTTTTTTCAATCCTGATCTTTTGCTGCTTCTGGTTGTGCTTTGAATGAAGCCTGGAATACTTTAACAAGTATATGTACACCACACGGTATAGCTATACCCCACAGGTATTCTTTGCTCAATCGTTATATTATGCCATTATTGCAGTGACATCAGAGAATAATGTGAACCTGCTGTCTGACAATATAAATTGGCCTACAGATGACAATATCTCTGAATTATTCTCTCTTGCTCAGACCTGCTGGCAGTGCTTGCTGGTTCTATTATGTTACACTTGCAATCTAGCATTTTTTTCATCAAAATAATGTATCTTAATATGATAAACAGAACAGAGCGGTTCAGCAACAGTTTTATAGTTGGCAGTTTTGGAAGTGGCTTTGAGCTCAAAGATTGTGTTTTAATGTTTTCATATTTGGTTAGGTCTACAAAATGAAAGAATTGGGACACTGAGGGAAAATAATGTGATATCCATCGCATTATGTGCACCTTGGAAGTTTTTGTTGCCTATTTCTCACTGCTAGTGTAGATTCAGCTTTGTCTTCAAGAACTCTGTTGAAAGTAAGGATTTTAGTCAAGTATTTCCAGGATGGGCTTTCAGTCCAGGATGTGATTTATTCTCTGAAAATCATATGGTCTTGAGACTAAGAGAAAGTCATCTTAAGAAATCATAGCGGCACATCATTGTTACTCCAGGGATATACTTTTTCATCTGAAAATTATATGGCTAATGCACTTATCTGTGGGATAATTTGATGATTGACTGCCTCTCTTGGAAAAAAAATGTATTTTATATCTTATATTAATGTTATCAAAACAGCTTGAAGTTTACTTCTTTTCCCAAAACATGTGACTCTTAAATCTTCAAGGTAAAATTAAGGACACTAAATTGTTCTCCAAGCTGCATCTCTATGTGAAAGTGCCAAAGACTAAGCACTATTTCATGGTAAGAACTGAGAGTTCGTGTCCTCCCCTTGGAAATCAGGCAGTATTGTGTCATGCAGTGCATCTGGTATTAACAATTTGTATATCAGTTTTGTCAAAGGAATAGAAAGTACTCCTGGGTCTGCAGCAAGAGCTTGCATTAGCAGCTGAAGCTATCTTTGAACATTTGTAAAGGCCTAGAGTTTTTCAACTTAAGCTGTATAGGTTCATTTCACCAAAAAAAAGAATCTAATATGTAATTGCATATTGCATATAGTTTGCCTATTAATATAACATTTCAAAGTGAGGAATAAAATCCAGACACAATTCAGTGAGGTGCTAAAGAAGATCCGTCATTGCAGCTTTCAAGTTCTTTGAACTTCATGTTTGAGGGGTGCAACTTTTATCCTTGAAGTCGATGGGTGTGCTTACCATCTAATTCAGACACTAAAAGTTTGATCAAAAGCCACATGAGCCATTGAAATTCCACCCTTACTTCCATGTCAGGGCTCCAGCATCTCTTTTGTGCTTAAATCTTGATGAAGTCATGGTTTGCCACATTAGGACTTCTGATACAGCCACCCCATTGTACAAAATCAGGGCCCTTTGGATCTGCAAGTGTTTATTTGTACTGCTAAAGCTTGCGTTGTCTCTGTACAGAACAGGAGGGGCACAGCACACACCCCACTGCACATGTGAAGAGTTATTTGCTATGCTCAGTGAGACTATTTCTTAAATCAAAGCAATTTTCTTTGCTAGCAGAGCAAAGACACTGCTCTTCAGTGTGGAATTTTAAATTCCCTTTCCCTAATACCATGCCTCAGTCTGGTTAAAGTAGTTCTTATGTTGCAGAAGCAGTGGTTCTTTGATTTTGGTGAAAGGAGTGGGACTTTTAGGCATTTGTGATTGAAGAACATTGGAGTTTCTTTGTTTGTATATTTGTTTGTTTGTTTGTAAGCTGGGAATACAGTCCAAAGAAAAATGGGGATTTTTCTCAATAACTCTCTAACATACAGACATTAAACACACAGCTCCAGGTCTAAAAGTGAACACTATTCTTGCTGTAGCAGCCCAGTGATCCTGCTATATATTCAGCATTGTGTGAAGTCCAAGCAAATCATGAAACTGGTTTAACTAAAATTTGAGATCCTAAAATTTGAGAGACAGTAAGTTGGAGCTTGCCGTTTAGCTTTCCAAGCTTTAGGGTTCCGTGCTTAATTCCCTAGTTCAGTTTTATCTCACTTATATTGAAAAATGAGACTTTCATGAAATCATTCCATTTCATAAGTCAAGCCAAAGAAAGCAATGTAATATGTTGAGACTGGTAATAAAGTTGGGAGAGCTGGCAGTGGTGCCTTTGGTATTACAGCAATCCCCTGGTCTTGATTACAGGCACTAATTCTACCTTGCCAAAGTCAGCTTCGCTGTCCTGTATAAAACACACAGGGACGTGCCATCCTCATGTGTGTATTTCACAGTGAGCACTTCCTCACTTTTCCTCCCCTCCTCTGATACCTGCTGATGCTGATTTAAAGGCAGTGTTTTCTCTCCTGTGCCTCTCCAGCCTCAGTGTCTAGCCTGCACTTTGCCTTTGGGGAAGGCTAATAATGTAGATGAATTACATTATGGGATTTGATTGTCTTACTTTAAAAGACAATGCAAGCTACATTAAGCACTAGCAACCTTTCAAGCAAACAAAAATTCCTCTTCAAATATATACAAATTGTATGGGATGCTTGGTTCAAAGGAGATTGATGTTGCTTGAATGTTTGTATTGAATTTGGCTGGTGCTGGAGCAGGTCCTAAAAGCTGCAGTTATTTAAGGCAACCTGCCTGTTTAAGAGCTTGGGAATTACTATGCAGACAGTGTAAACAGGAGGTGCACTATGGCTAGGATGATTGTAGAAAATATTTCAATGTTTTCCAGTATTTAAACAATACACGGTCTAGGAAGATTTTCTATTGTCCGTTCATGTCAAATGTTTTGGCAGGAATAAATATTGGTTCATACAGAAATGTTTTTGTATGTGTGACCATTCAGGAGATAAAGAAATGTACAGTACTCATAAAAGACACAAAGGGCTTCCCTTAATTTCATTGAATAGACAGTGTATTTTACTGTCTGAAGTTATACAGGAGGAGAAACCATGGGTTTGGCTTTTCTTCTTTGTCTTTCAGATCCCTAAGCCCTCTGCAGTTCAGACTTTTTACATTTTTCCAATGTATGGGGGTTTTTTCCAGTCCTTTCCAAGTTCTCTCACAGTTTGGTCGCATTTTGGGTTGAACTTCTGGCCCTTTCTGAGCCCTGATCAATCCATTCCACCCTTCTTCCACTACCCAAGCCAGATTTCCTCCTGTTGCAGAGTCTGTAGGAGCAGATGGGTGAGAGAAAGTCTGCGAGGTTCTGCTTTCTGAATATTTTCCTCTAATTGTTGGATTGGCTCAGTGGATCTGGAGGGACCAGTTGGAAGCCAGGACCATCTGCACAAAAGCTCTATACTTTTGCATTGGCCAAAGGATCCTTTATATCCTCTGACTCTTGGATGGCTTCATTCCAGCAAAGCCATACAGAAGGAGGATTTCTCCTGCTATGACCTCTTTAGGGATATCATATTAAAAGTAAAGGTCACCAAGAAACTGTTTCCAGCTCAAGGGAGATAGCTGTTTCTTAAAGATAACTACCAGTTTTGAAAATGTTGACCTCGGGGACAAAAACATTCAGCTTTTGTAAGACTAATTCCATTGAAAGTCCTAGTTATTTTAACACATAAAATTAGCGCGCTTTTTTCCTTCTTCTTTTAACTAATAAATTAAACAACTCTGTTTAGCATTTTTGGAGAGGCAGTTTGAAGCAAGTGAGCCTATTTGCAATCCACACGTTGCTCCTTCTCAGAGAAGGAGAGGCACCTTGAGAGGAAAAAGCGGCGCTCAGCAGTTTGGAGACGTGCTTATTCAGGTGGTAAAAGTGCACAACGTGGAAGTTTGGCCAAGTCTGGGCCAAAGATCTGTAGCTTTTGTGGGCTTTCCATAACCAGTAAAAGGAGAGTGAGGGGGCTTTTTATTGCCTTGGCCCCTATGTGGATGGAATTCATCCAGCTGAACCTCAGCAGTTCGGAAAGCAGGTGTCCCATCTCCCTGCAATGCCAGTGAGGAGGGAGTCACTCCCAGGCAGTGATTCATCCTACCAAGGCTGGGGTTAATCTATTTTATGGCTGTTAGGAAAATATTCTGTATATTAGGAAGAAATTCTTCCCTGTGAGGGTGGTGAGGCCCTGGCACAGGTTGCCCAGAGGGCAGCGAATGCCTCATCCCTGAAAGTGTTCAAGGCCAGGTCGGACAGGGCTTGGAGCAACCTGGTCTGGTGACAGATGTCCCTTGAAAGGTGGGCTTTGGGCTTTGGCAGCCTGGTCTAATGGAACGTGTCCCTGCCCATAGCAGGGGGGTTGGAACTAGGTGGTCTTTATGGTCCCTTCCAACGCAAATGTTCTATGAGTCAATGGTTCTATGATTCTGTTTTGGGATCAGATGATTTCATTCCCCCCTCTCTCTTCTTTGACTATAGCAAGAGCCTGAGTGAGTAACTTTTTTTGGACCAAGTTAGATCAGATGAATCTTTCCCACTAGGGCTGAAGAAGTTTCAATTGACAAAAGAACCCTTCTTGCCACGATGTGTCTAGAGCATGTGTAACCTGAAAATGGGCTGAAATCCTACATGAGTCACCAAATGGGTCGAGGGGAGTTGGAATTAGGTGATCTTGAAGGTCCCTTCCAACTCAAACCATTCTAGGATTCTGTGAACCTTCAGTCAGATTTAAGCACAAACTCTTATAAAACAGGGCAGAATCAATTGTGGATTTAAAAGTTAAGGGCTTTACTTAATCAAACTAACTGGTCAGGGTACCTCAAGAAGTGTTCAGATAAGCAGCTTTTCTCAAAGTAGCCACAGAATATATATACTGATAGAGGTAGTGCTTAGGTCTCCTGTATATTTTAATTCCTAGAATATTGCTGGAATAGCCTCGCCCTCCACACCTTTACACACATTTTTACCATCAGCATCCAAAATGGCTGATGTCAGTGTTAGCAAATAGTTGCTTTTTAGCCTGGAAATCATAAATTTTACCTTAATCCACGTTTTTTAAGCTGCAGCCAGGATTTAATTCAGATGGAATAAATCCTAATAATTGAGAAGGATAAAATTTCCAAAGCAAAGGAAGTCAGGTCAGTGGGAACTGCTTATGAGCTATCAGATCTGGTTCTGATAATCACCACTGACTTGGAAACTCTCCATGCATACGGTGCCACTAAATGTAGCCAGTGCCTTCCTTTTTTTAGGAATTTGTTCAGTAAGCAAATCTCAGCTATTTCCTAATATGATTTTATTATGGTTTTAAAAAGCCAAAAGCTGATGAGGCCTAAGAAGTCTTCAGGAACGGCTTGTGACTCCGTTCCCTCCTCTACAAATACCCAATAATTCCAAATTTACAGTTATCACAGGAGAAAAGCTGCAGTGACTGAAATGAGGCAAATTACTTCATTGTATGAAAGTTTGTGTCAGAGGCAGCACAAGAAGTTGTAAAATGTAAATCTCATGCTCTCAAATTTCCCCGTGTTTTCACAGAACTGCATCTGTGACTGTGCAGCACTACAAAAATTTCCTGTGAATGTGCTAATAGGCCTTATGAGAATGTTCTATCACCATCCATCTGTCACTTTTTAACAGGCCTGATTGGCAAGCACTTGTAACAACTGACATCTGTTCTCGCTTATTGATATGTAGATTTATGGTAATTGCTGTGAACAATAAGACACAAAATTACCTAAGGTGAACATTAAATTAAATTTTCATGCCCCTATCCTTATAAATAATTTTTTTTAAAATCTTAAGTTTCAAGCAAGGCATACTGTGCATCTGTTTTGTACATAATTTAATTGTTTTTTTAATCTGCCAAATAACAAAATGAAAGTTGAATTTCCTTGCAATCTTGAATATTTGCCAAACTGATAGCACATTGGTAAATACATGTTATTAAAAATGGAATCAAACTGTATTGTGATTCTGGGTTTTTTAATCATTTCCCTTTAATTCCCAACATTGTCTCCATCATGAAGATCAAGAGTTATTCCTTACCCAGAAGGGGTTTTTTTCCTCTACAGGAGGATTTTCATTTTTCATGTGCAGCTCTGCCTATGAGGCTGTTCCTCAGCGTTAAGCGATTTGCATTTCTTCAGAGAGAGGTGCATTTGCTGAGTGAGCAGCACTTTCAAATAAAATCCATCTACTCATTTGCCGTCCAGCTCTGTTGCGGGATTTGGGACCGTTTCGAAAAAAACCTCTAGTATGTGAAATGTGTGAAGAGAGTGTGTGAAAGGGGAGGGAATGATAGAGCAGATTCATCCCACAGAACTGCAGAACTGTACCTTAGCTGAGGTTCAGTTGAACCAAAAATCCTCATTTGAAAGCCAAGTACTTTTGGGGTCTGGGACTTCAGAGCATTTGGTTTCCCTCCTCCAAGTTTGTCCAAGCAAGTGGGATGTTGACACTCCTGACAAGTTGATGGGAGAAACCAATAGAGAGGGAGCAGAGATGGTAAAATGCCTGGGGAACATGAAACAGTGATGACAGGACTTATTTTTCAGATGTTTGAGCAGACAGAGGATTCTAAAAAGGATGCATATTAAGTGAGGAAACTGTTGACAAAATGGGCTCTAGAGCATGCTGGGTGACAGTGTGTGCCATGAGCCCTTGCTGACACTCACATTTGGGTGTTCAATTCAATGGGGGCTTGGCTAACTAGGCCGTACTCAAGTGTGACAACAGCCAGCAGGTTTTCTTCCTGCAGACACCCAAGCTGACCCCCTGTAACATCTGCAGAGCGCTTTTGTGGCCAGTGGCTTACAGTGGCCTCTCCAGTAAAACAAATTGGGTGGGGACACAACTTCATCACCACCGAGCTCTTGTTCTTTTATCTTCTTTGGCCATTGAAACTCATTTGTCAAATTGATGGGTTCCTCCTGTGCTTATACAGGAAATGTCCCACTATATTAAAAAAAGAAAAAAAGAAAATGGGTTTTGTGGGATGAGGCAATGATGGCATTTGTTTTGCATCCACAGAGGCGCAAGGGTGATTCATGAGTGCAGAGAGAGCAGTTGTTTGCTCTGCTGCCTGTTGACCTTGTTTGGCCTAGGCTCTCCTCTAGAACCATTCTGTATTCATCACAAGTATTTAATCATGTCATGTGTGCCATTTAAAAGTCCAAAGAAACCTCCACACAGAGGAAGTGTAAGCTGGTTATGACTGAGTCTTTTGATGAATAACTAAACAGTGGGTGCTAGAAAGCCAATTCCTCTGGAGGAGAGCAACCCACTGCTTTCCCAACTGCTTGTTACAGAATGGCACTAAACACGGCCTCAGTGAAGACCAGCAATGATTGCTGGATATTCTTTGCTGAATTACTTATGCTCCTTATGAAATAGGAAGGTAAATGATAATTGAGGACCAATATCAGTCCAGGATGAAAATGAATGTAGCACTGAGTCAGGCCGGCTAACTAGGCCGAAGAGCCCCAAGGAGAGCCAAATAATGGACCACACCGAGAGGACAGACGGAGAGGGCAGAAAGAGAGAGAGGGCAGAACCCTCTGCCTTTATTTATATGTTTTTACAAATCACCGTGGATTGGAGGTAGAAATCAACACCTCTTAATTCCACTGGTCAAGCGTCAATCAATCATATTTCTCCACCCAGTATACTGGAATTATAAACACAGGAAAAGCATAGATAGTTGCTAAGAAACCATGGCCATGTTTACAGAAAAAGTATGAGAAAATGTTACAGAAAGAAAACACTGAGAAACTACAAAACTCAGGGCAACAAATGAATTCCATATCTCATTTTGAGAACTACTGACTGCTTTGTTTGCAAATAAGTGGGTCCCAGCTTAAGTCTTCTCCATCCCCAAAATCTTGTTTGAAGTAGTCTGCAGTCTTACTATCAAAGTAGGATAATTCTTCGGTGGGGAAAAAAATACTTACACCCAAGGCAAGGCAATAAGTCAGACAAGTAATTTTAAAAAATAAAACAAGGTTTTTTGCATATCTGAATTTCTGTCTGAACTGTGTCTTGCAAAATAGTTTGGATTGGTAGTGTCTGAGAAAAGCTTTATCTTTTAAGATGGTCTTTAGCTTCCAAAAGAAACCCTAAAGAGTTTTTTTGGTCACAGAATTTCTCCAAGTGTGTTATTCAGGTTCCAGACTATGAACTGGTGTATTTTGGATTGACTAAAACCTTAACTCCCACCATTGTAATTGCGTCACATTTTCAAAAACACCATGTGAGCTGAATTTGGGCATTGACTGAGACACCAGCCTTAGAACCTCAGTCAAATTGGCTGCTCACCTGAGGCCTTACCTGCCTTCTGGGATATGCTGTATTTGAATATGGGGTGTGATTTATAAATAGATGCTTATATCAAGGTTCATTTCACAGTGCCTAATGCTGTGACAGTAAGAATTCCTCTTTATGGAGATTCTTGATTGTACTATCCTGAGTCTCCAGTACATGTGTTTGAAAGTAATACCACTCTCCATTACTGCAGGAGTTCTGAATTCCTAGAAAATACCTCTCCTTCATTGCATTTTTTTAATTCTCAAACATACTTACTAAGTATTGATTTAAAGTCTCTTTTTTTCATTTTCTCCAAACTGTTAAGCTCCCCTGTTTGAGATACCAAGTGTGCAGGGAGAAGTAATATCTCTTGTAGGCAAGCTAACATTCAGAAAAAATCAGACCAGTTTCTAGGCATTCAAGCTCTTCCATGAGTGTTCCCCAACACTCACGGAGTCTTCCCAGCTCTATCACTAGGCCTAGCAAAGGTATTGCTCTCCCTACCTAACCTTTTTGAGTGTACTTGTATTATCAGGACTACAAGAACATAATAAAACTCTTTTAGTGTTTTGGGTTTTTGCAAGTTATCAACTCTGTTGAGGGCTCAATCCCTCGCAGCTCCTTCATATGTCCAAATGCAAAGGATGATCTCTCACTGCCATCCAAACCATCTCTCACTTCCTTGTGGAAACGCCCAGTCTGAGCATCGCTCCTGGGGACAGTTGGTCTTACTCAGAGGATCCTGAGAAGGATCCAGTGTGGCTAATGCCAGCACCCACCTTATATCTGCACTTTAGCTCTTACTGAGGCATCTCACCTTAGAGTCAGTGCCTAAGTACTTTATCTAGTCCAAGGTAAAAGGAATGTTCTTTTGAATGCCTCTGGAGAGACCAACTCTTGTCCCTCTGATTTAAGCAAATCTATGTCATTGGCTGTTCCTTAATCATCTTTTTTTTCCCATGTCACGAAAGTTCTCTTTATTGTTTGTCCTTCTTTTTTGCTTGCCACCTAAATTAAACCTTTGCTATTTAAATGCCTCCATTTCTTTAAGGTTAAAATGAACGTGTATCTCCCCCACATCTTCTAAAATAATGAAGCAACAGATGACTCAGTAGAATTGGTATCATAGTCCAGAGCTTACAGCCTGAAAATCCCTGTCCCCATGATGGCTCTGTGGCCAGGCTGATACTAATTTGATGTACTTAGTTCATATATGTTTTTAGAAATGAACCATCACAAGGAAATTGAGAACAATTATTGGCTAGTGCACAGCATAACCTTAGTAGTTATATTCAGAGGAGACATGGGAAACAAATTTTATTCATCCCAATTATATGACCCTGTCCTCAATGTGTTTTAAATGCTAGTTATCTTCTTTACATCCCCCATTGTGTCAGGAAATAATATTGTGCCAGGGCTTCACACAGAGTTTAAATGACTTTTAATTCTACGCTTCCCTTAAAGTGGCACAAACCAGGTTTAATTTTCCTGAAGTACAGGCTGGTGTCTTTGGTGCATTCTCTCAACTCCAAGGTAGAGAGATGAGGGATACTTTCAGGAACCATAAGAGGTGGTTCAACACTATAGATGTCTTGGGAGTGAAAAGAATCGAGTTTATTGGCAAGGTACACCCCAAGCTCCATGACCATTGAAAATGGCACTTTTTGATGATTATGATGATGTTGATGATGATTACCTGTTTTAATTAACTCTATTGCTTCTCCACATAGGCATGAACGCTTTACAATTACAGAATCTGGCAACTTTAGCAGCCGCAGCAGCCGCCGCCCAGACCTCAGCTACCACCACCAATGCAAACCCTCTGTCCACAACGACTGGTGCTCTGGGAGCCCTCACAAGTCCCGGTAAGAGCAGAGTTCCTGCCTCCAACACGCAAACAGGGCAGCCGAGGGGAGGATGGGAGTTAAAACACTGATTCTGTGCTGTGTCTTAAGCTCCATGCTCATGTAAATTGCGAAGAACCTTTAATAGCTGAATACATTTTTGGTGCTGTTATTTTGAAGCAAATAACTGCTTTTTCAAGTGGTCTGGTGTGGACATGTTCACTTTTCCAGATTCATTTCAGGGGCCATTAAAGCCTAAGAGACCCATCTCACAAAGCTCTGTGTGAAAATTATAATTGCATGGGAAGCTTAACATGAAATTAACTTTTCACAAAGCATTCAGAACATGACCAAATTCTTCCCATCCAAAGGAAAATCAGATGAGGAGGCTCTTTTTAATCCCCAAGATACTGATCTTTGATTCCCCTCATATGCACTTATTGCCTTTACCCATCAGGAATTTTTGTGAAGTGCTTTTTTTCTTCCCCTTTTTCTTGCTATGTCTCACTTGAGCTTTCTTCTGGTTATGAGTATACAGTTACAGAAGTGACATCAGATGCACAAGAAATACACAGCCACATTCTGACTTCATTACACTAAGCAGAAGCCAGATTTATGGGGGGAAAAGGGACAGGATAAGAGGTGGAGATGCCTCCATGACCACCATGTAGACTTCTAGCTATGCATGTTTGATGTCTTCAAAACCCTAGGGAGAAACTGGGGCAAATACAGACTTAGGTAATGCTTCAGAATCTCCAGAATCCACAGAGAGAAATGTAGATTGAGTGCAGTTACTCTGGGTTTACAGTGATGCAGCTGAGGAGAGAATCCGGCCACTTATTGTTACATAAAGGCTGCAGGGTGTAATTATTTGCATCATGAAGTGTGTTTATTGCTGTTCTAAAAAACATTCATAATATTTTAGACACCACTAAAGAACATTTGTGTTTAATCTTGTTTAAGTGTGTATTTATCCCCATGAAAAAGTAATTCATGGCAGACAGTTTGAGCTCATCAGTAAGGGAAACAGTCTTCACTGCACAATGGAACTGGGACCAAGTGTGGTGCCGGGTGTTAGTGCTGGCCAGGGCTCCCATTATATTACAGTTTTATTGTTTGTTTGGGACAGAGGTTAAGTAGAAAGAAGCTTGGCTAGTACTGAGTTTGTGCAGAATTTTCCTGTTTTCTGGCATGAGCCTCATCTCGACCTAAAAGTAATGTTCATTAGCAACACCTCTGAGAAGCAGGTTGGGAGAAAATAATTTTGGCTTGCTGATGTGTTTTTTTAAAACCTGAGCAATCCCTTCCCTCCTTCCTGGAACTGTGACTTAATGCTTTGTAGAAGGCTATTGCCAATGTCAGTGTTTCCATGTTGCACCTGTCTAAATGCCACCCCTTTGTGGAAGCAGAAATGTTGCATTTCATGCATGCTCTGGGATATCTCTGCAGTTCTGCTGGTAAATGGCTTGTCCTCCCAAGACACACACAGCCTATCTTGACCCAGACTGACAAGATTTCTCAGGGCAACTCATTGCGCTGCACTGTGGTGCAGAGGGGCTGGAAATTAACTCCCTTTCTCTTTGCTGCTCTGCAGCAAAGTGGCACCAGAATGTTCCCAACGTGAACTTTGTTTTGCCATGTCCACACAGAACCTGGATTCAACTTTAAGGCCCACATTTCTCTCTTTCCCTTTCCAGCACAGTCTTCTTATCCAGCCTGTCTGACTTGCTGTTCCCTTTTAACCTGGTCTTGAGGCTCCTTGAGTACCTGGAAGGTGGTTTTATCTGATGTCCAGGTCTGCAGAGGCCCGTGGTTAGACAGGTGCTTCCACTGGGCTGGGCAGATACATCTCTGGGGTAACTAGAGCTTCCTATTGCTCAGGGTGGTATCGTAGAGCAGATACCAGGGGTTTTCCCAAAGAGATTAATGATTTTTGGCTAGCACACTGAACTTGTGTTATTTTCAAAAAATTCTGGACACTTAGCCTTTCAAATAGTGTATTCAGAATGCCAGTTGCCTTTGAAAGTCTTACATGTAGTACCTGTACCCAAATGTTTCTAATATTAGATAGCTTGAAAAACCTCTAATAGGTCCACTGACCTATTTATGTTGCACAACCAACCTAAAATCAAGCTTTATTAAAATGTTCTTCAGTTTAACCTTCCTTATCTGGTTCCACATTCTCCACCCTATTACATATTTTGTAAACCTGAATAATCTCTCCAATGACTCTTCTGTGCTCCATGGAAAATGAATTTAGTTTGATAAAGCTTTTCATAGTAGCTCAAAGTGTTTCCACTAAAACTTGAAATATGTTGGCAGAAAATATTTAAATCTGCCTTTCAGTGTGTGGATGTTTAGAGGCCTTAAGGGTATTTTTTTGGTCTAGTTCTCCTTTAATAGAACACTTCAGTTTGTTGTGTTTCATAAGTGTAAATTATTTTGTCTGATTTCAAAGCCTAAGCTAAACCCAGGAAGAAATGTTTGTGTCTCTCCAGATAATGCATTAAATTAAGATTTCTCAGTTGAGAAAACAGTCCAGATTTGGGGCAGTGCAAAGGTAGATGCTTACATTTAATCCTTTTCTTGATGCTGTTAAAGGCAGAATACTGCACAGAATGGAGATGGGCATAGGTGTGTACTTCCAGTATGCCCTGAACTGTGGCAGCCACATAAATCATGTCCATATTTCTACCCAGATATATCTTCGCTGAATCAATCTTTGACCAGAGCTCTTGTTCAGTACATGACATGTGTCATAAGAGCCCCAAAAGGTGGTTGTTTCAGTTAAAATCCATCTTGAAGCCTAATTTTGCATAGATAAGATTTAGCAGCCATCGGTGCACCACACCAGTACAGAGGCGACAGTGGTCAGGCCAACTTTAGTGCATTGGCAACACAGAAAAGCAGGCCAGGAAGTGAGGAGCCAGCAAGACATCTGATATTTGAGAATTTCCAAACACATTAAACTCCAATGATCTTTCTCTCATACATTCTGACTAAATAGCTTTGACCGCAAGAGAGTCTAAGGACACTCGTTCTCCTCCATGTGCTAAATACTTCCTCTTAAGCTTGAAAGAGTATTCATTCAGAAAGAACAGAGACAATACAATCCCCCAAACTATTAATTTTTTTATAATTGTAAATTTATAATTTCAATTTTGCATGCCCATGGAAGTGTCTCCCTACAGCATTGTTAGAAATGATTTTTTAAAAGCCTTTGCTTAAAAAAACATGAAAGATTAAGCTTTCATTTTAGTAAAAATCCCCTCAGGCAATAAATAGGTTCTTTTGTCTCTTGGCCCTGGAAAAAAAAATTAAAATGGTTTAAATTGCCTATGGTTAAAGTAACTGTTTCTTGCAATTATCAGATGGTAGTGAATAAAAATTAAAATGAAATCATGAAAGACTGAAAACCAGGTAAATGCATATTATGTCTTTCATGAGTTTCTCATGGGTCTTTTGAAGACTCATTTAATCATCTTTCTTGTCTTTTATTTTGATATGATAATTGTTTCCTTTATTTACTTTAATCACTTCTATTTAGTTAATTAATTCTTCACTTTATTTTCATTTAACTTGCTTAGGATACTTTTTCTGTTTTAAAGACAGGTACCAGTAGTATTTCATACTGCTTTAAAGGCAAGTACCTGTAGTATTTCAAAAGAAGGATTTGGGCTGGGGTAGCTTTTACCTGAGTCCAGCTTGTCTCATCCAGTTTGTCTCCGTTCCCTTTGGGTGGGGACCTGGAAGTTTGCATTTCTTGTTAACTGGGAAGGGATTTTGGAGGGACTGCCTCAGCTGTAGTTATCCACACTGTAAACATCCCAATTTGGGCAGGATGAATCCCAGCTGAGTGTCAGGAACCTTACTCTCTCCTCCAGAGGCTGTCCTTGACACATCCTGTAAATGGATCACCGAGCAAAGAGCTCATAGGGAGGCGCTCCCAGAGCCTGCAGAGATTCATTCAGGGTTCATTCCATGGGTGGTGGGAATGCCTGGAGGGGGATGTGAAGGAGGGACCTACAAGCTCAGGATCAAAGTATCTGTCTCTAGCACTATCTGACATTTAATTTCCCTCAGCTGACCCACTACCCTAATTTTCCCAAGGGTAATAAAGTGTTTTCTGGCTGTCCTGCCTGGTCCAAGGCTAACACAGCACTGGAGAAAGGTGAACCACTCAGAGCAGGCTCATGAAAGCCATGTCCAGTCAAGGTTTGAGTATCTCCAAAGATGGAGATTCCACAGCCTCTGTGAGCTCATTTCAATTTTGTTTCTTCAAATTCACACATAAATGGTTTTTTTCAGTAGCCAATAGTAAAGCCCTACTATGTGTAAATGAAGAGACGGAACATCTAATTATATATCCAAATTTATCTGCATGAATATACACAATATGATTTCTGAGCTATGGGGGGATAGAATTGCTAAACCAGAAGCTAATTCAGTTTCAGACTTAGGAGCCTTCATTTTCCATGAAATTTTCATGATTATTTGATTCTCTAAACTATTATTTATTCACACAGCTGAACTAGCTATTCATGCTTCAGTAAAAAACTCTTTAGGTTTATCTGTTGTTTAAACCTAAGAGGAAATATTTCTGAAAAAAAGTACTGATAGGGTAGAAAGTGAGACTTTCTTCCTTTAATGACCTCTTAAAATCCAGCACAGCTTTTGTCATACTATATCAGTATTCAGCCATTAACTCTTCCATTGAAAAAAAAAGTTCTCCTAAGCACAAAGGTCTAAAAATACTCATTTTCAGACAGATGCTGACACTGAAGAATAACAGCCCCAAAAAAGGAAGACTGTGAAGTATAGTATAAACTGAAAAAGAAAAAAATCTACACTGCCTTTCCTGTAAGAATTAATGCATTCTTTGCCTCTGCTCAAAGCAGTGAATTATAACTTATAGCTATCATCCGTAGCTCATTATTTTTCCTACGCCCTAATCTAGTATGAAGATTGTCTTTGTTAGCTGAAGGTGTTCATGTTGTGAGCACAATTGTTGAAATGGTAGAGATTTTATAGAATATACAAGATGCTTCAGCTGGGAAGCAGTGAAGAATGTTCAAATAATCATTCTTAGAAGATTTGCTTTTTGTTCACTTCGGTACAATACGTTTTTCTCCAATCAGTGGCGCAAGGCTGCCACCATGACATTTTGTTAGAGGCCAGTACACCCACTGAGATAGTTGTGATTTCCTTCCAGGAGGATCCAAAAATAACCCTACCAGTAGGTGTGTAGGAAGGTCTGACAGTTTGCTAAAGACTGAATTGAAGTAGATGTTTCATGTTGGAAAAGATCGGTTTAAAATGCAGAATGGCACTTGTCATGCTGTAGTACAAATTGATTATTTTTGTGCCATTTCATGTGGAATTAATATATGTTCCATTATTTTAAAATCATTTAAAATAAGCTTTATTAGTTTTTCAGAACATAGAAAACTTCCCTAGCATAATTTTCATTATTTTTTGGGTAAAGATACAGTTGATAAGTATAATGCATAGCTTAAATAAGGATTTAAAAATATAGTGTATGTACAGTACACATACTTAACCCAAGCGTATGTTTTTAAATTTTGTTTTTAAGTCTAGTTATATAATTAGCATTGTTACATTAGTGCTTGGAGGACAGAGAATTTCAATGCCTCGACCCTGATCTCAGCAGCAGTATTTTAAAAGAACACGTTTTCGAGGAAGCTGTGGAAGAAAATCTTGCCTTAGCACACCCACTTCCCAGTGCCTGTTATTGGAGTGCGTCATTCAAGGAGCTTTGTGACAGGATAAGTATATTTCTGAACTGTTGTGTGTCAGCTGGTCTTACACAGTGTTAAGTTTGTAAGTCTCTGGTTAGGCTCCTAAATTGGTGAATTGATTTTGACTGCTCTTAGTGCCCAGAGATTATGCTGCTTCTTGGAGAGGTATATTGGTACTAAGCCCATCTGAAAATTAGGTCACCCTTAAGCAGGCATGCAAGCACTAGTTGGAGCCAAAAATAGGAAACTGGGCATGTATTTTTGACCTATATTTGTATTTTTAATAATGCTTCAATATGTCTTAAATGACTAAAGAAGAAAAGAGTGGGAATTGTGGCTGAGAATCTCCCAGAGTCCCAGTACAGTATAAGGAGAGGTGAATTGTGATGGATTCATGAGAAGCCTCTGTGGAACTGTCTCTCCCTGGTGTCCTCACTGGAAAAATGAGCCAGTGATAACCCAGAGGATGCTGATGAGAGCCGGCAGGCCATCAGTTCCCTGGGATGACCTGTTTGCATATTTGTCCCTTAAAATGTAACAGGTCTTTGTGCATTCTCCTCTCAGAAGGGTTTCTGAGCAGGTGCACCAGCACAGCCTGAGGGATCCCAGGGAGGTTTGGGTGCTGAGTGGGCTCGGGGTGGGCAGAGCTGCTTTGTGAAGCAGGGTGTAGGAGCCTGACAACTACAGGACTCATTTAGACAAAGCTCCTTAGCTGCTTTAGAATCAACATTATCAATTTATGAATTTTTGGCACAGAGATCTCCACCTGCTTCCTCAGAATTCCGTAAATACCAAAGGACAGATACGTGCATATTTTCAGTCAAGCATTGTGCTAGTTAATTTTTTAGCTTTGTTTTTTTTTTAGGAAGCGGCATACAGTACTAAACCATGGATTAGTAGGATCTAATTCAACAGGAGACATGTTTGTTTTTTAAACATTATTACATTATCATCTTCCTAAAGTATTAAATCCAGTGCCTTAGCAGATTTCAGGATTTACTTTGCTTACAATATACAAATAACACATATAATGCATTATATTTTATAAGTGTCTCTCTACCCCACTCTTAATCTCTATTTCAAGCTACAAGAATCCCCGTTTGGAAAAAAAAAGCTATTTTTCTTTCTGTTGGAAGCACTTATTTGAAGTTCATTCAGGGTTGCTTTCTACTAAAGGAAGATGATAGTATCAGCTTGCCTACACAGGTAGATATGTGAGCTTATATGTAATATATCTTACAAGAAGTTACAAGCCCAGAAAATGCTGCCTTTCGTAATACCCAGGAAATAATGTAAATCTTAGAAAAACTCATGCATTTGAAGGAGCTTTCAACTACTGCCAACACTGTTCCTTCAATCCTATTGGATTGTGCATGTGTCCATGGATACTCCTGGTCTGTTGCCCTAAGGCAGAATAATTAGAATTAATAGTAAAAAATAATAATTTTTTAAATCTTTTTTATTCTTATTATTTATTGTTATTAATGTCTTAGCCTAATTGTTTCAACGTTCTCTCAAAAGAACTAGTTGCTTGAATATGTGGCTACTGAATTATTTTATGAATGATCAAACAAAAATATCTCCAACAACTGCATGTGTTTAAAACCAAATAAAGTAAACCCTTAACTGCCTTTGCAGAACAAAAATGTGCAGTATGGATGAAAAGAACCAGTGTCACAGTGAACTAAATATGACTTTACAAATGGTCTGCAAAGGACCTGGCTGGGTAATTTTACCTGAAGGGAGATAATCCTCAAGTTCTGCAGCTCCCAGGGGTGAACAGCTGTATCTTGTGGATGTGCTATTGCAATAAGGTTGTGCTTGCTCACCCCACTTAGAAACCTATCTTCCATGGAAATAATTATTCATGCACCTTCAGGATTCATAACTCTTTTAACTACAAACTCAAATTTTCAATATATGGTTTAGCTCATCTCTATTGTAAAATACCATGGATAGGACTCCTACGTGTCTGAAGGAAACAAGACTTATAGAAACTTCTTGTTGCAATGGAAAGACAAACACCTCCAAAGGACTATTTACCTGATCGTAAGTCAGATATATGAGAGAAGTGAAAAAGAAATCAGTCAGGCCATCCTCTCCCATGTACTAGAATTTGAATTGACATTATATGCATGTGGTAAGCACTTGTAAAACAAAAACACTGCTTGCCTTGAACAATAGCCTTGGACTCCACTGACACTCTTTTTTTTCTTTTTTCTTTATTTTTTTTTTTTTTTTTAATGAAGAGGTGCTACTGCATGTTGTTTGTCAATGCTTAGTGCTGAAAGTGTGTCAAAGATGTGGCAGGCACACCAGGGGTAGTGTGAAGGAACCTGTACTCCAGGCAGGAGATCCTGGCCTCAAGTAGAGCTTTTTTGATTTTAGATCAGAAATTCTTCGGAAAGTGATTTATAAGTGGCTGTATTCTGAAGTGGCTCCACATGGAGGTCATTTCAGCATCGGGGCATGCGTCTCGGAACAATAGCCTGCTCCAAATTGTGTGAGATAGCAGTAATAAACATGAGAGCACAGCTGGAAGTTCCCTGTAGAAATGGCTTTGATATGAACTCAGTGGTGCTTCAATGAGTACAGCCACAGCCCTGGGCCCCACCGAGTGAAACAGAGTCATAAGTGCTCAGTAATTCTTCTTTGTTTTCTTCATATTGTGGTGATTCAATTTGGTTTGATTTTGGTGGGAGTTACAGTTGGAAATATCTGTTGGTCAGCCATGAAGTTTAACTCAAGACAGTCCACTGTGCATTATTATTCTATCCTGAGCCTGTCTGAAGTACTTCCCACCCGAACCCAAAGGTGATTTATCATTGTGGTGTGCTGGGGAGAATGCACAGCACTTTGCAGGCACAGTATTGAGGTACAACTTGTAGTTCACACTAGAGGTGGATGGTTTTCACTGAGCAATGCCTTTCAACAAAACAGAAGCATCAGTGTGGAATTGGCCCAGAATATTAACTTGCTTTTTATTCTCCCTCTCTCCATCTTCAAAATCTCATAGGAAAATGTGCCCTTAAACACCAAGATTCACAAAACCAGCCTAGATTCACAAAGACATGCTGAATCAATAAACCCTTGTTTGTTAAAATACTTTCTGCTAGATGGATAGGTTTGGAGGAAAGTTATGGATCAGAGGACTAGAAAACTACAAAAATAACCAGCTAATAAGTTTGTCTGCCATACCTGTAGTACCTTTGCATGCTCTGTTTTCTCCTCCTTTGCACTGCTGTGGGAGGTCCATGGTGTGTCATTGCATGACAATCGTAAATGTCGAGTTAGGTGTTAACATAAATAAGTGATTAAAATGAGTGTCCCTGATTTTCACTTCTCCCGAGTTTTCTTAGCTCTCAAAACCCCATGCAGTGCTGAGTAGTATGGATTTATGAGCCTAAAGTTATTCTCCCACTGTTGAAGACCTTGGCTTCTGAATTGGTAAAGAATTTGAATGAATTGGTTCACCTCTTTTTGTTTCCTGGGCTTTTTTTTATTCTTGTATAAGTCAATGTTCACAAAGGACTTCATAAAATATAAAGCTGTTTTCAGAAAGCCAGAACCAGAAGGATCACTATGGGGAAAGACTCCTTCCTCTCCTCCCCCTCTCCCTCTCTGTCATGCTTGCTCTTGTTTGCACCTGCATGCACACAGATACAAAAAAACAGACCAGATGTTGAGTACATGGTGCTCTCTCTTGCTCCTTTGCTCACTGCTGCTTCTCTTTCCCTGTTTCTTGAGAAGATACGGACAATCTTTCCTGGGAACAGTTCACCTGTGAGTAATGAAAAAGCAAGGGGACACTGACTTACTGGAGGAAGGCTGTGATATTGGTGTATGTCTTTCTATATTGTCATTCTTGTTTCCCCTGACTCTTCCTTGCTCTCTTGCTTTTCTGGTGCTCTTTCCCTGGAGTGCATCTGTCACTTTTATTTTATCCTATCCAAGCACAAGCAAAGCACTTAAACTTACTAGAATGTTCCTTTTTGACATGTCAGACAGCACTTCCGAGATACCAAAAAATGTGCAAGTTTTTACTTCTTTCTCCATACCAATGCCAATGTGTTTGTCAGAGAACCTTATGGAAAATGTACCTCTCCAGACCAGGAAAATCTACCTCACCTCTGCCAAAATCTACCCTGAGAAACAGAGCCAGTGCCTGCTGGTACTGTTAGCAACGAGGAGACCACCAGTTTGTGCAAGGGTGAATACTCGGATTGGCTGGAGATCACCATAAAGGGCAGACAATTTAATGCCAATCACACATGCTAGTTAGATTAGAATACTGATGAGCCCTAGTGAAAGGCCAACTGCATCCTCTTTTAGCAAAAATATTAAAATGCCCTCATTTCTCCCCCTCCCCCTCCAGATTCTCCACAAGAATAAATTAAAACTTGGAGGTGTGGTTATTATCACAGAATAATTAGACCCCATGGGATTAGAGACACTCAACGTTTGCTAATGCCCCTGGGTTGTGATTATCTAATAATGATGATGCCTCTGTCATTGCTTAATTATTCTTCCCCTTTAAAATGTTCCTTCTGCAGTCAGAGCCCGTAAAACGTGCTCATTTCAGCCAGAAACACCACTGCAAATTCCTGAGACTAATGTCACATGGGCACCATGATTGACTTGCCCACTTCTCCCCCACACCGAGTTTATAATCCTCATTGCATAAGCTCCAGCATTACTATATTTGAATCATTCCCCTTTTCCATGAGACATTTCATTTGTGTGTTTAGGAGAAAACCCTGGGGCCTGCATCTCTTGAAAACAACCAGTTGGTGTTAGTGCTACATAAAGCAAACACACCTTAATCAATTGACCCGAAATATGTAAGATCAGATCTGTCCAGAATCCCCAACTCCAGGTCAGTGGTCCAGACTCCCAGCTACATAAGGGTGCCATTCATCTCTGTTTAAGGGAGTACCACCACCAAACTAAGATGTTGTAAACCAAAGTCAGAAGCTTTGCACAGACTTTGTCCAACACAACTAAACTTTGTCCAGTATCTTTGGAGTTTCAGTCAGGCCAGCAGGTGTTCATCATGTTTAGATACAGTTTTCAAGACACAGTTCCAAACATCATTGGTTTTTGCAACTAAAGATTAGAAAGAACACAGAGAACGCAGCCTTAATCTGATTATCCTTAAATCCAGTGTTGTCTCTTAGCTTTATTATCCCTCTTGGACTAAGCAAGGGACAAAGGCATACTTTGTTTACCCAAGAGATTTTATGTACTAAACAAAGATTTTAAATTCAGCTGGCTAAAATTAGAGATTTCTGCTTTGGGTTTAATATTTCTTTTTCTTTTGTCCTCATAATTCTCTTATAAACTCTTACAATTTTTTTCTGTCACTAACTGGGGAGCTGTTAGAAATATTTTTTTTAATGTCTTTATTTGTATAATTTCTTCATATTCTTTCTTCTACTGTGATTTTATTTTCTGTTACACATTGCTGAGTCTAAGAGGAATCTAAAACCTCAAAGAAAGATCCAAGGTCAGAACTTCCTTTTGTTAGATGTAGATTGGGCCTTGGAAACCTCGCCCACACAGTGTGGATGTGGCGGCCTAGAATCAAAATCACAGACAAAAGTGGAATATTCAGGGTCAACCTCTGTTTCTGTAAACAGACCCAAGAACAGAAACCGGTTCTACTGTTCAGTTTTCAACACATCCTCATTCTTCAGCCTTCTTTCATTCTGCCTGAGTGTAAGCTGACTTTCTCTACTTCTCTCCTACATTGCTCTAATTCCCATGGAATAATTGAGGTTGGAAGGTCAGCTGGGACGTCTGTGGCCCAACTCCCTGCTCATATGAGATCAGGTTGCTTCGGGCTTGATCCAAACAAGTCTTAAAAACCTCCAAGGACATGGATGGAGCAATCTGGGTAATCTGTTCCAGTGCTTGACAATCCTCACAGTACAAATGTTTTTAATTATAGCTGAACTGAAACTCTCCTGTACTTCTCATCTTCCCACCATGTACTATTGCTCTATCTAGTGGATGACCTCCTTTTAAGTACTGGGAGGCTGCTTTAGGTTCACCTGGAGCTGTATCTTCAGCCTGAACAAGCCCAGCTCATTACAGGGTGAGTGCTGGAGCCCCTGACCCACTTGCTGACCTTCCACTCAACTCCCTCCACCTGATCAATGTTCTCCTTGCAATGAGGAGCCCAAATCTGCATGTAGTGTTTCGATGCGATCTAACAGGCACTGAGGAAAGAGGAAGCCTGGATCTCCTGGCTCATCTCCTGTTCCACAGCCCAGGGTGCTGTTTGCTTTCTTTGCTGCCAGTGCGTGCTGCTGGCTCATGGTCACCTCCCACTATGACTCCCACAGGTCCCTTTCAGCAAAGCTTCTCCCCAGCCTATCCATCCCTTGCTGTGTTATTGAAAGGGATTATTCCTTCCCAGGTGCAGGACTTTGCATCTATCCTTGTTAAATTTCATAAGGTTCATGTTGGCCAGTTCTGCCCATCTGAATCCCTCTGAATGGCAGCCATTTAGTCAGCACCAGTGTAAGTCAGATCCATTTTATCTGGCCCTTGAATTCAGTGAGCTTAGGAAGGCAGCAGAAAATCAGAAATACATCCAAATTCAGTACAAGAAAGAGGATTCTGGACTTAGACAACTGTCAATACAGATCTGACGGAAGTGTCTCCCAAATGAGAACACGTTTTATCTGCAGCTTCTCATCCTTAAAGTCACAGAGATGCTGAACCTAAAATTTGTGGGCAATATTGATCCCTGGTGCACTACTACACCGTCTTAACTGGAACAAAAGAAGTGCTTTGAACACTGAGTTATTTAAACTCTCCATTAAGTAAAACAAGAACAAAGTTGTGGTTCACAGGTGAGTGGTGATAAGCAAGTGGCTGATAGCAGAGTAACCACTGATATTCCTGTTGTGCCCTGCCTTGCTAGTGACAGGCAGTTGTGGGGTGTAACCAAGGGCTGCCTAAAGGAAAGCTGTCAGCCCGGTGACACAGTTACCATAGTGGAACTCTGTGTGGAAAGTCCCTGCATAGTTAAGCCAGGCTTGGAGCTGCCCTGAAGCCCTGCAGCACCAGAAAGCTGGTTCTGCTCCAGAAGCATTATAGCTGCTCTTCACATGGATGGGGTTGGCAAGGTGTCCAGCAACTCTCCACTCCCGCCAAGAGTTGAAGCTGCCCTGCTTTTCTTTGCCCATTCTCTCTGTTAGTCCTGCCCTAAAACCAAAATAATGTTTCCAATAAGAAACTTCACTTTAAATGTTTGTAATGCTTCATGTGCTTAATACCTTACTCCAAGGCTTGCAGTTTGTGTGTCATTTCCAGACAGTATGCCCGTGTTGGAAGAGGAGGAGGGGAACAGGACAAGGTGGAGAGGAATGGAGAAGTGCACAGTTTACACTGCCCATAGTTAGTGCCAAGAGAGCATATATAGAAGGGAATTTCCAAGAGATTCAGGGGGTTTTTGTTATATAGGACTTTGCTGAGAAGTCACTGGAATTCTTTTTTTACTTAGACATTTACCAAAAGAATTAAGGAAATAATGAGGTTGACTACACTGTGCAAGCCATTTCTGTACTAAAGCATAGTGGCACATGTGTGATTGGAATAGGTCCTTCAGAGCAACCGTGAGAGGGTGGGGTATCCAGTGCTTTGTCCTCAGGCAGTTCTCCTGGACCCTGACCACCACTGTGGGAAGGAGGATTCCTGAAGATGATCAGAGGGATGGAGCACCTCCCCTGTGAGGAAAGGCTGAGGGAGCTGGGGTTGTTCAGCTTGGAAAGGAGAAGTCTCCAGGGAGACTTTATAAGCCTTTCAGTACTTAAAGTGGGCCTGCAAGAAAGATCAGGCCAAACCTTTTAGAAGGGTCTGTAGAAATAGGACAAGGGGCAATGCTTTCAAACTAAAAGAGGGTAGATTTAGACTGGATACAAAGAAGAAGTTTTTTATTCTGAGGTGGTGAGACACTGGCACAGGTTGCCCAGAGAGGTGGTGGATGCCCCATCCCTGGAAACAGTCACAGTTGGGTTGGATGGGGCTTTGAGCAACCTGATCTAGTTGAAGATCACTCATTGCTCATTTTTAAAGATCCCTTCCAACTTAAACCATTCTCCGATTCTATGATTCATTTTATAAATTGGCCTGAGATATGAGAGGGGTGGGATTTGCCCAAGGCTGTACTACAAACAAACAGGTCTGTGGTTTCAGAGCACCAAGAAGCTCTACCAGGGGCACTCCTCCTGGGTATGAGGTATAGGAAATAAAAAGGCCTGACAAAAATGTGCCTGTGCCTTCAAGATACACCTTTCTAAGAGACAAGGCAGCAATTGTGAAAAAAATCAAAGCAATTGCTTTATCCAGGGCAGCACAAGAAGTTTGATGGAAAACTGGGAAAGGCATCAGTAGCATCTGGTAGTTGAGCTCATCCTCATGCTCTTTGGGGCAATTCAGCCCAACCTGAAATAGAAATCTAAAGGTAGGGTGTCTGAATCGGAGGTCTTTAAATCTCAGAGACAGTCTGGTTTTGACTAGACTAGCTTAAACCAACAACAAGGCTGCCAAAGGTGGGGAAATTAATTCCATCCACAGTGTGTGTAGCAAAGCCAAAGAAATATTTACACATCATTGCCTTTCCTAGATGCTGTTATGCTGAATGTAGTTTTCCAGCTGAGGCAAATCCAGATGATGTAAATCATTATGACTCTATTGACATAGCTAGCCAAAAGAACGGCCAAAAGTTTTTATGCTAATTCCTGTTGTTTTTCTAGGTTGGCATAGCTTTTAGGAATTGTACTGAAGTGTTATTTAAGTTAAAATTTTAAAGAGAAATGGCTCATTGCTAGTTCATATTTCTGTTAAAAAAAAAAATCACTGACCTAAAAGGTGTTATAACCATTTATAGCCAGAAGTAAATGTTTTGAGAGCATTTGAAAATGCCAGCTCCTTCCAGCCTTAAAAATCTCCATGAGTGCAACATTACTAGTTCAACACAAATATCTGTATTGTGTAGAGCAACCACTCCAAATGAAAATGTGTTCTCTGTACTCAAGAGAACTCTATCAAAGAATATATTAACCAAAGGCCAATTTTCTTGGCTTGAAGCTTGAAGCTGATAGTGAAGATTTCATCAGTTAAATGGAGGAAGCGCAATAAGAGGAGGGGCAGGCACTGATCTCTTCTCTGGTGACCAGCGACAGGATCCGAGGAAATGGCCTGAAATTGTGCCAGGGAGGTTTAGGTTGGATATTAGAGAAAGGTTTTTCACCCAGAGGGTGGTTGGGCACTGGAACAGCTCCCCAGGGCAGTGGTCACAGCAGCAAGGCTGGCAGAGTTCAAGAAACGTTTGGACAATGCTCTGAGGCACAGGGTGGGATTCTTGGGGTGTCCTGTGCAGGGCCAGGAGTTGGACTTGATGATCCTTGTGGATCCCTTCCAACTCAGCATATTCTGTGATTCTGTGAATGTTCTGCTGTGGAGGCTGGAGGGAGTTGTGAAATTTTTTTTTTTCATTTATTTTGTGGCAGAGGAACCCAGTAAAACCCAATTTATAAATTATGTAGGTAGCCAATCTATTTTTGTCTTCTGGACAACTAAAGGACATAAATATAGAGAGTATTCTGACAGTGAATTATTCTTCCTCTGCCATTACTCTGAGCATTTGTGGAGCCCAAGAGTTTTGCTGACACAGGAGAGTTATACAGGTTCCCCCAAAGTACTGCAGACATTTGCTGTTACCACAAGGCATGTGATTTTTCTTCTTTCCCTTCAGTTTAATTTATGTTGCAATTTTTTAGTTGAAAGGAACCAGGCAATGGGCAGGAGAAGCACAGTCCTTGTCTCTAGATGGATTTCAACGTATTCTGGGAGCACATGAAGTAAAAACTTGCAGCTGGTCTAAACCTTCACACTTGTCTTGTAGGACCTTTTAACTTTTGTTTCATCTTCCTTTAGTTTTCTGGGGCACAAGGCATACCATTGCTTCATCTGTTGGTTTTAGTCAGCATTTTGTTAGAGATTTTCATATCTTGGACATTTTGCAGCCCCTTTATGGTAATATTTCAGCTCGTCACTGTTGCTGTCTTCATTTCATACACACAGGTCTCAATCAACTAGTGAGGAGTGTCTCAGGTAGCCTCATGCAGAAGGTGCTTGATCTGTCCAAGCACCCTAAAAACAGGAGGTCCCTTGATTTCCGTTCACCCCCTGTTCAATAAGATAGTGGAAACCACACAATTTGTTCCGTTTGTTTCCCCCCAAAGAACTATTAAGCTAAAGAGGAAAGAGCATTATCCCACTGCATCTGTGAGGAGGATCACTGCTAAGCAGAAGAAATACCACAAAAAAAACCACTGATTCCTGAGGTGCTTTAGGGCTGCAGCTAATATTGTACAGTGATTATGTGCCAAGTCTTTATTCAGGCAAACTAGATAATCTGCATTGCAGCTTCAAATGGGAGAAGCACTGAGGCACCTGCTCTTTATTTGTCTGATGGAATAGAGAAACTTGCTACCAAAACAAGAGATGCTGGCCCCAGATACTGACCATCCCTGGAGCATGTGTTTGAGCAGCCAGTTCACTGCAGGCTGCCCAAGAGGGAAGGTTTTAAGCAGATTTTTTTTGCCTTCTCCAACAGATGTGTTGACAATCCATCAGCATATGGCTCTTGTTCACAGGAGTTATTTGCCCCCAGCTTTAATGTAATTTACAGGCAGTTTCCTAGTCCCCATCTCTCTCATTTCTTAAATATATGTGTTTCCTCAGGAGAAAATGATAATAATTCTCTGAAACAGAAAATGAATGGAATTTAGTCCAGTCAAAACGAATCAGATCTCTCAGATCTGAGTTTTATATACCTCATTTAAATGATTTGCTAATGAACATTGACAGAAATACAGACCAGTGTTGGTCACCTTGGTTTTTTCCACTCTCCTCTGTTGGTGACATTATCTGAAAAAAGTGGGGTTTTTTACTTATTTTTAATTACTTTTTAAATCAAAGACATTATTGGATTCTTATTGCTTTGTGGGGACAGATTGAATAATCAAAGCTGCTTCTGTTTGCAACGTGAAATTATTCAAGTTAACATCACAGATGCTAAGAGACAAGGAACACATAACGGATCTGGAAATCTCTCTTCCCCCCCCAGCAAGAATGTTCTTTGTACTTTGAGGCCCCAAGGGTGTGAAAACTTGTCTGGTGAGTCTTAATGTTGCAGAGGCAGGTTATTTGTAGGTTAGAGCTTCATGGTTTACTCACAGAGTGAAAATGTTGCCTCCTACTTTCCTTACTGGATCCTGTCAGCTCTAGAGACTTCACTTTCTTGAGGGTTCACTGAGTAACCTGATGTGTTTGACAGCCCAAAAAAGCATCAAGGTAAAAGTGGCCTTAACCATTTCATAGCTGCTAGGTAATGAAGAGGAGTAAAAAAAGTGTGGTGTAGATGTGATGTGCCTGCAGTACATCATCAACAAAACTCTGACTTTAAATGTTCACGTTCCGTAAGATAATGTAACTTTATAACAGAAAGAAAAAGAAAGTCTTTATGACTGAGACAGTAAAGTAGGGCTCAGGAGACGAGCTAAAAACTTAATTGCTTCTGCAGCTTTTATGAGTGTGATTCATCTGGTGTAACTTTGCCTACCTGTGAGTTAAGTGTTTAATCTACACTGGTTATTCAAGGCCCCTCTGTGAGACGCACAGGTATTTCTAGTTCACCCAACCTATCCCAAATGATGACTCTTTATTACTTTCTTATGATACGGTAGTGAGTCTCTTTCTCTCCCTAAACACATAATTTAGATGGATTCATCTCACCCACCTTCATCATTCCCTCGACATTGTAGCATCAAGGACATTTTCTCCCTCTTTTCCCCTCTGGCAGAGCTTTTGGGGGTACATACAGTATCACGGGGTGCATATACATGACTAGCTGTGTACAAAGGCCAGGATAAAAGCCTGCAATGAAATGCATGGTAGTTACATTTTGTATTTGCCTGTTCATTCTTCTTTTTCTAATCTTCAGATCTTTAAATGAATTTCCTACACTGTCCTAAAGCATAGTGTCTTCACTTAGAGTAATTAAACTTACTCTTAGAACATTTGGGGCCCAGAACAGTAAGCTGTTGTATGAAAAAATTACTGAGTAATTCTGGCTTGTTCAATAACAGACTTTGAGGGATGTGGCAAAATCCCAAAAGCCTTGTTAGCTGATCAGGCTGGGATGCTGGGTTGATTGACAAACTTTTGAGAAAGTGTCTGATCCCACTGGTATTCTATTTGCAAATAATAGCACAATTCTGAATTTTGTGATCTAGTATTTGCAGTTCCGGACTTATCAACACTTCCCATGAACAATCATCCTATTAATGGCTTGAACAGGATTGGTCTTGTTGGTCTCATTTTCTTTTTTCCTTCTCCTTGCAAGTAGCCCTGTCGTTGTGCTCCACATTATTGTAAGCTGTGATCAAGTAAAATAAACAAAATATGGCCTTAATTTTGCTTTGTTTTTTTTCCTTTCAGTGGCTGCATCAACTGCTAATTCCACAGCTGGTGCGGCCATGAATTCTTTGACTTCTCTGGGTACTCTCCAAGGACTGGCTGGAGCCACTGTTGGACTGAACAATATTAATGCACTAGCAGGTACCGTAAACAGTGAGTATTTATTGCTGTGGTGGACAGCCTTCCCCAGTAATCATGCCACAAAAACTATCAATTGTAAAGTGATAATATGATTTTTAATCTCTACACCAAATAAGGGGGTCAAGTTGATCCAGTTCCATTCATGGTACATATGTAGTTCTGGAGTTTGCTCTGCAAAGTGAAGTTCTTTGGGTCCCTGTATAAAGACTCCTCTTCTTGTAGTACATATGGAAGGGAAAAGAATTGTCACCAGGGATTTCGGTTGTCTATGTTATAGGAGAGGCTCCATTTTCATTGAGGGAGTCTGACAACAGGTATATCATCCCAATGTACAAAACCTCACTCAGAAAAGGAATGCTAAGAAAGATGTTTGCCACAGAGGCAGTCCTTTAAAATGTAAGAATTATCTAATTGACTTGAGAGCAACATGCTTTAAAAATGAAGGCAAGTCTTTGGCCTTTAATTGGCAAGTACAGGAGAACATGCAGTCAGTCACCTTAATGCCAGAGCACACACACCTGTCCTATGACATCTTACACAAGCCTTGGCATCTCCAGCTAAGTAGATGCCTGTAGTTGTTAGAATTCTTCTTTGTTCTTAGCCTTGGTCAAATTTTCTTGAAGAAGAAGGATTTTTTAATTTTTATTGTTTCTGCTATGATGACTTCACCTTTGCCTGCAGTGGAAGAGATTTGCCCAGCTGCATTTTTCCCCTGCCCTCTTTTATTTCTTTAGCTGCTGTTGCTCCTTGCATTTCCTATTTGCAATGCAAGGAATCTATTTGGTCATTGCCAGTCCATGGCCCATCATAATGTACCCTCAGGAATGGATGTCCTCCTCAGTATCTCTTGCTCACTCTGATGCTCTGCATGATGTCCTTTCTGTCACTGTTACTTGGCTGCTCACCCAATCTTTTTGTTCTGTGATCTCTGGTTGGCATTGTTGGGAGCTGGGAAGGAAGGGGGCTTATGGATGTCCATGTAGCAGTGTTGAATGGTTGCATGGGGTCTCGTGTAAAACAGGACTTGCTTCTGGCAAGGACATGTGCATTTCACACAAACAACCTCTTTATAAACACAACTCAAGGGCAGCTTAAGAAAAGTGAATGTTAGGTCCCAAAATGGCAGATGTTAGTTTCCTTTCTTATTATTCCATTAGTGTCAAAGCAAGCCACTGGAAATGGCATGCATGGAAAGCTAACTTACCTCCTCTCCTCTCATGAGCTCTTGCAGTGAGAGATCTACCCTGTCATGAGTAAGAAATCATTAAATGTCCTTTCTGATTAACAGTCATCGTGCTTCGCTTGGTGTATAAAAGCTCATAATACCAAGAGCAAAATATGGCATCCCACTCCTCCCCTCCCACAAGTACTAAGAACCCAGGCACACTGGAGCACTCCAATATAATGAACCCTTCATCAAGACCAAGCAAGAGTGAATCCCGTGCACTCTTTGCATGGGAACCCTCCTGTTGCACTCCTTTTAGCACTCCTTGCTAGGCTGCAAGCAAAGGGTTTACATTTTTCAGCAATTATTTTGAGGTGATGTGTGTGCAAACTTATCTGCATGTGTCATTTGAAGTATTAATGATGTATTCACAACCTGGTACCAAATTTCAGTGTGTTTTAAGTCACTATTGCTTCATGGACTTGTATTGACAGTGACTGCAGTCCCAAATCTTCTTCATGGATGTTTTTCTGGATATGTGTATAGTGCTTACAGAATGTGTGTGGGTGTGTCTGTCTGTGTATATATATACGTGAGAGAGAGCTAAAGAGGGGAAGCTGTTCCCCATGACACAGCTCAGCACTAGGGCTCTGTTTCTCTCAGAAGGGTGGCACTGATTATCACCTCCTGGTACTTGTGATGCTGATGACAGTGAAGCATTGCTCAAATTACAATAACCTCCCCTGTTTATTTTTATTACAATTTGGGGCTTTTCCTGATGACCATGTCTGGTTCAGTTATTCACACTCCAACCTGCCTGGGAGTTTGCCTTTGGGAAACCTCACGCTCAGTAAGTCTGATGTTTCACCCTGACATGGCTTATGCCATGGTCATAAACAGGCCAGTAAAAAGTATTCACTGGTCATGGACATTCCTGAAGTAACTGTGCAGCAAATTGGGAGTTGACTGACATGCTGCTAATTGGGGAATGAGAAAATCCAAAGCACAAGTCAAGCAGAGCTTAACCCAAATATTAATCAGAAGGTGGTACTGGGCTTGGGCATTGATTTGTATAGAAGTTAGAAGAGATGCTCTTCTGCCTAAGCCATGTCCTGCTCTGCATGTGAAAATGTCATAGACAATGCTGAGCTCACTAGAAGACTTTTATCTGTTTTCTCGATCCCGTCTGGATCTGTGAAAAGAAACTGGGCTGTGGAGGCTGATAGTGCTGTCATTGTAGAGAGAAGCATTTTAAAAAGATGTCTGGAGGCCTTAAATAAAGGGGAGTATGGTAAGTTTAACTGTCTCCAAGGTTTTGGCAATATTTGTACCTAAGTGTGGGGATTCAGTCTTCCCTCAGTTGTTCTCGAAGCACCTAAAACTTTTACATGGCAAAACATTAGACTGTCTGCTTTGAGCATGTAAATTTAAGAATTCTAAGTAACAAAAAGAATTATGAATTATGAGGAAAAATTACTAAAGAGGGAGGAAGCAATTCTTTGCAATTAAGAAAGAAGACCATGCTTTCAGGATACTGGACAGCTATGGCACAGTATTTGTGTGTGACCCCAGGGCAGTCACTTAGCCTTTCTGCCCCCTTATTTACATCTGTAAAACAGAGATAAAACTATTCATGACAGATTTGAAGGTGCTTGAAAAGCACTTTGAGAGACCTTTGGACTTGCCAAGCTTTGTTGCTTCTGTATTATGTAGAGAAACTCAGAAAAGTAGAAGGCCATAGATGAGAGGCTCCAAAAGGTTATTTCACAGAAGGGAGGAAGGGACCAGAGTTCAGTGTGAGACTGAGGTGCATTGGTAGCGATAATAAAGAGATGGCAGAGATGTGTAACGGCAGCTGGGCCTTGCAGATTTCATAAAAATGTAAGAACAGAAAAAGTGTTGGGCGCTTTGTGCAGCTCTGTTTTGCTCAGGAGGGAGGTGCACGCCACACGCGGGCTGTGGCAGCAGTAGCTGTGCCCTTCCCAGCAGCAGTGCCGTGGGCTGGGCTGGGCTGGCTGGCTGGCTGATGGCTGAAGTGGAATCACTCGGTGGGAATGTGCTATTGATTCCAGGGGACGGGAGGGGGAGGATGCTGCCCACTGCAACACCAAGCATGTTTATCTAATAGGCCAATGACTCACGAAAGATAACACGGTATCATAATGCTAGCTCTGTTATCAAGTTACTTCAACAAGCTAATAAAAAGAGAGATACAAGCTGCCTTATCAGGAGCCTTTAACCAGTCCTGTATGTACACCCATGCAAGCAGTGACACAAACCCAAGTACAAAAATATCAGAGCAGACTAAGGTCAGCCTCAGGATCAAATTAATAGTAGTAGTAATATTTAATATATAATATCTAATATACTGTTTATTATGCATCCTTTGTTTAAAATTATTATTGATATTGTTGTTGTTTTATTATTGTTATTATAATATTTTGAATGCTACTCTATCACTCCCCCTCCTGAACTGGGCAGGGGAGAGGAAATATAACAAAAGGCTTGTGAGTTGAGATAAGGGCAGGGAGAGATCACTTACCAACTACCACCACAGGCAGAACACTCCTGACTTGGGGAAATTAGTTTAATTTATTACCAATCAAATCAGAGTAGAATAATGAGAAATGAAACCAAATCTTAAAAACACCTTCTCCCCACTCCTCCCTTCCTCCCAGGCTTAACTTTATTCCTGAATTCTCCACCTACTGTCCCTCAGTGGTGCAGGAGGATGGGGAATGGGGCTTGCAGTCAGTTCATCACACATTATTCCTGCAGCTCCTTCCTTCTCAGGGGTGGACTCCTCACATTGTTCCTCTGCTCCAGCGTGAGATCCCTCCCACAGGAGAGAGTTCTTCAACAGCTCTTTCAATAGGGGTCCCTTTCCACAGGCTGCAGCACTCCACAAATTGCTCCAGGGTGGGTCTGTTCCATGGGTGTTTTCCTTCAAGAACAGGCTGCTCCAGAGTGGGTCCCCCATGCAGTCACAAGTATTGATAGCAAACCCGTTCCAGTGCAATCCTCTCTCCACGGGTCCTGCCAGGAGCACTGCCTTCCCATGGGGTCACAGCCTTCTTTGGGCATCCCCCTGCTCTGGTGTGGGCTCCTCCAGGGGCTGCAGGGGGATCTCTGCTCTCCCATGGACCCCATGTCCTGCAGGGCACAGCTGCCCCACGCTGGGCTCCTCCAGGGGCTGCAGGGGAATATCAGCTCCAGTGTCTGGAGCAGCTCCTGCCTCTCCTTCTCCACCAACCTTGGTATCTCCAGAGCTGTTTCTCTCACACATTCTCCCTCCTCTCTTCTCTAGCTGCAGCTGCCGTTTCACACGGCTTTTTCTCCTTCTTAACCATGTTACCCCAGAGGTGCTACCACTGTCACTGATGGGCTCAGCCTTGGCCAACAGTGGGTCCATCTTAGAGCCATCTGGCATTGGCTCTGTAGGGCATAGGGGAGGCTTCCAGCACCTTCTCATGGAAACCACCCCTGTATCCCCCCCACACAAACCCAATACAGTTCTATAACTGGAGCCATTATACAAGAAATACCCGAGTCTGTTGAGCTCTGACAGAGATTTTTGTTCAAAGCAGTGGCAGCCAGTATCTCCCATCAGGGTACAGCAATGCTCTGAAGTGGGGTGGAGGGGAAAGAGAAGTCTTCAAAGTGAGACATTTTATTAAAGAAAGGCTAAGAATATCACATCTCTGTCAAGTGTTTAGTCACACAAATTATAGTAAGATCAAAAGGTATAATTTATGCAGTACAATTCTCTTAATTGGCACAGACTGGTGCAGCCAAAAAGGTGCCACTTGAGCAATTGTCCTGATTATTGGAGACTCATAGGAATATGCTTTTCAAATCTACATAAGAGGTGGAAGGATACTGAGGTCAGCATCTTTATCCTCCTCTGTCAATGCTGGATAATTCCCTGCAGTATTCTTCCTGTCTCTAAATTACTCCTGTGATAAGGTTTCTGCCATCTTCCTTGAGGATTGTTTCCCAGTCTAATAGATTTCATTATTAATTTACTATAAAGTGTCCTCTGCTTAATTTCCCCACTTTCCCCCAATTTACATACCAACCCTTATTATTGCTCTGAAATTAAGCCCTTTCCTTCTCTTTACTGTTCCACGCTTTGGGGGTCTTAATATGACACCACCAGCCACATCTTCACCCACCATTTTGCCAATTGAAAGATTACACAGACAATGTCTGAGAAATGACTGCTGGTGATTCTGGGTGCCCCATTTTTCTAGTGACTGATCTTCTGTACCTCGAGGGGCTTGATTAAGCCCTTTAAGTTGTTTGTGAGCTGTTCACCTGGAAACTGGGGAACTGGGATAGCTAATTGTGCAGAAAACATGGCCTGACTCTCAGTTCCTGATGGGCTCTCACTGCTCAGGTTGACAAAAGTTGGCCGTGTGGAAGATGAGCAGGGTTCTGAACCCTGCCACACTTTCAAATTCCAATAGAAAATTCACTTTTTTCTGGAATTCCTGAGAGACATGCTAGCACTGTTACCTTCAACATAACTCATTTGGGAGCCATGCTGAGAAATAGAAGCAATGGAGGGAAGCTGTAGCTCAGGAGTTTGTCCACCATCGAATCAGAGTAGTACAACTCCTTATGCAGGCCACACTGTTTGCATGGATGAGGGATGCCATTTTCTGCACAGCTAGTAATCTCATCTGAAATTTCCTCTTTAACAACCATCCCAGTTAAATTACCCTGTTACTTATAAGGATCTAGGATCACTGTAAGTTAAAAAAAACCAAAGTGACTCTGCATCCCATGTGAGCAAGAACATTGCTAAAAACAAATGCTTTTGTTTCTTCATGAAAGACGCCTAGTCTGGACGAAGTATTTTTAGTCACTCTGGATGTGCTGCTGTTCATCTCTTGCGGAGTGACTGGAGTAACTAGAGGAGGAAGGTGGAAGCAAAGAGCACCTCAGTCCATCTTTCTACCACAAGCCAAAGGGACAAAGCCAGCCTCTAATTGTACAGAGGGTTATGAGAGAATCATTTAGATTGAAAAATACCTGTTTTAAAATGCAGTTAATCAGGGTTCTCTGCTCACTCTGTATAAGCAAAACACTTCTGATATGGTGTGGTCATGTTGCTGAAGACCCTGGTCAGAGAGAGCGGGTTTCCTCGCAGACTGCTTTTCCGAGTGGCCAGCTCACAAGGATACAGGTCAAACAGGTCCCACGCTGCCAGCCTCAGACACCCAAAGCAGAAGCTCAGGTGTCAAGGAGGATGAGCAGAGAGGCTCTCAGGAGCACGGAGCTGTAGTACTTGCCAGTAGCAGGCTGCATGCGAGTCCATTTGACTGTGCAACCCTTGTGCTGAAGTGATCCTGATGCCAAAGTCGTGTTTCTTTGTCCTCAGTCCCATTTGGTGAAGTGCCGAGCTGCATGCACTGCTGTCGTTGTCAGTGTCGTATAATACCAACGACTTTCGGAAAGCACTAATGAACAAGTGCAATTTCTTTTCTCTATTGTTGGGTTTTTTGTAAAGTTGCTCAAATGCTCTCAGGTATGGCGGCCCTGAACGGAGGACTCGGCGCAACAGGCCTGACGAACGGCACGGCCGGCACGATGGACGCGCTCACCCAGGCCTACTCAGGAATCCAGCAGTACGCGGCCGCTGCGCTGCCCACCCTCTACAGCCAGAGCCTGCTGCAGCAGCAGAGCGCCGCGGGCAGCCAGAAGGAAGGTAAGTGCCCTTGCCAGCCCAAGCGGTGCCACGCGTCCGTTTCCTTGTGGAGGCTTTATGGAAGGCCTTGAGCCGTCTAATCTGTGATTTCTTTTTCCTCCAGTTCTCTCCTGCTTAGCGTTGTCACCTTCCTTAACCTCTAATGTATTTCGCTTTTCAACCTTCTGTCCTTCAAGTTACACTTTGCCACCCATCCTTCCTTATATAAAAGCATTTACCAACTACCATATAAGAAGGCGCTGCTAACAAAAATCATCCCTCTGTGGATGCAATTTTGTCTTCTGGTTTCCATTTTCTGTCATAGTGGAGTTAATCTGATTGAGGCTTTGAGCTAATGACAAGATCCGTTTTCACTTTGAGTCGTTCTTCGCTTAATTGTGGGTCTTGTGGGGAAGCAGCTAAGTGAATGATTGCCCCCCTCTCCCCACACCAACAGCAAATAAACCTCAGGAAATTATTGCTAAGAATAAATGAATGCTAATTACAAGGTGTTTAGGAAAATGAGGTTACCCTTTTCCCCTCTTCCGTTCCCCTCCATACTTCCCAGGCATTTTGGGGGGTTGTTTCTGTTTTCATTGCTTTCTCCTGTCCTAATTTCCAGCTAATTCTACAAAGACAGGAAAATTCTGCCTGCTTTCTAAGACTGTATCTATGTTGTCACTATTGTTCTTGCCAAGGATAAGCTTTGGAAAATAAACCTAGGATATTATCCTCAAGAGAAATCTTCTTTATCCTCTTTTGAAATAGTATCTTATACTGTTATGGGATGTGTTTCCTAGGAAGACAAATTTGGCATTCTCACAGCTGGTTATTGTATAGGGACACTGGAGCTAAAATGTGTATTTTCTCTGAAGTATTTTATTCATTTGCTGCTAACAGCTTGGATTATTTAAAATGAAAGGGGATTTTTTTTTAATCTTTTTTTCCTTATTTTCTTCTTTTCTGCATTTATCATTCACCTCAGGCCCTTTGTTCAGTGACAACAGACTATTTGACACCAGAAAAAAATTGTTTGTTCGGTGTCATTACAAGATACATAGTGAAGGACAGTTTGATTTTTTTTCTAACTGTTTTAATTTTTTTCTGTTCAGAAACATTCAAATCAACTTTAGGCTTATTTTTTATTTTTATGAATTGCCAGCATCCATTTTAAAATACAGTATTTTTGTTATATATCTTGTATCTGTTAGTAAGAGGTTAAGTTCAAGGGAGTAAATTCCACTACTGAATACTGACAACAATGTTTTGTCTCTTACCATGATTTCTGGTGAAATGGTGAAGAGTCTGGAGTGGTTGAGGATAAACAAGTACTAGAGAAAAATGCTATACAAATATTAAATGCTGAAGCACAGTGAACTGCCTCGTGCATATGCTCTTAAATATTATTTAGTAATTTTTTTCCCTACTATTTTAAAGAATATTATTTGCTGAGAATGGTAGTTTACTTGTGACAAGAAGAAAAAAGTTCCAGGTGACAAGCTTTTTTCATCTTTTTTTTTCCCACCTCCCCAGAAATCTTTCTTTTTTTCTTTTTTTTTTTTACCTAATTCCTTTATCCCCTCCTTTTGGGCAAACTTTGCTGCCTTTTCCTTCAGGCTGAGAGAGAGCAGCCAGCCTGATTCTGTGTGGGAGAGGTGAGGCTCCGTGGCTCTGTTGCAGATGGAACTCTGTAAATCTGATGAGCGTTTTCCTCTTCCTCTCCAGAAAACCAAGGACATCACATCCGAGACACACTGAGGTTCCATTAAGCAAGGGAATACTTAATCAGGCTGTTCTAGGTGTGATTTTAGCTGAAATGCATGGTCGCTTTGTGTACCACTTGTGCTGCTGGAGTCTGCACAGGCAGGCCACGTCTGGCTCCATCATATATCACACCCTTCCTGGCATCCACTGCTCATTTCCAGTGTGTTGCTGTAAAGGGGGAATTGAGCCAGGGGACAAAAATAACCTATTAGTGCTAGGATGAGTTTTTTAACCTGCAGCTTTAATAATATGTATCTCAAATTTTGTCTGTAAGAAAAATATTCAAAGCACTTTTGAGTTTACACCTTTCTTTGTGAACTGAACTTAGTCGAAAGCCACTTAATTGCAACCCAACTACTTAATTTTGAAATTCTTTAAAAGACTTGCTGTAGAAAGTTTCTTCCAGGAGACAGAGCTTTCTGTGGGGAATTTATATTAAAAAAAAAAAAAAAAAAAGAAAAAGCTCATTTTGAAATGAGTCAGTACAAATTTAATTCTGAATGTCTTTTTTTCACTGACTTCACTGACTTCTAAGTCACAAGGTGTGCTTGTCTTATTATTTTTATTCCTATCTCCACCATTTTCCTGACCTTTGAGTTTAAATCTATGGTACTCAAATCTGAGCTCACCTCGTTCCATTTCCATAAGTTCCTGCAAGTGGAATTAAACTGACAAACCCATGCAGGTGTTTGAAGCAGCAGAGGACTCCTTGTGCAGTTTTTGGGGTATTTTGAGAGCCAATAGATGTTGTACCTGTTTTCCTAACCCTAATTATACTGAAAGACACTCATGTAAATTGAAGAAAGAGGATGAATTTAACTACTTCTGTAGTGGAGTTATGAAATAAACACTTTTCAAAGTAAACACTTTTCAAGATGGGATGCTCTAAAGAGCTGCATTTCAGCTGTGCTGCTTTGATGATCCACTTGCTTTTGTTTCTTCAGAGTTGGAAAGTGAAATGCTTTCTGACCATCAGCTTCAGTAAGTATTATGGAAAAACAGATTAAATGTAGCACTTGTAATAGTTGTTTTCATACTTCTTTTCTTTTTTCTTATTTTATTTTCCTAAAGGTCCAGAAGGGGCAAACCTCTTTATTTACCACCTCCCCCAGGAGTTTGGAGACCAGGACATTCTGCAGATGTTCATGCCTTTTGGAAATGTTATCTCTGCTAAAGTCTTCATTGACAAACAGACCAATTTGAGCAAGTGCTTTGGTATGTCAAATTTAATAAATCAAACAGTAAAAACCACATGCACTGTACTGAAAAGGGGCCAGGAAAGAAAATTAACAGCAATCTGAGAAATGTCATACTGGAAACTCATTCCAATAATAATGGACTTTTAATCCTCAAATGAGCAGGAAGATGCACAGACAAACTACTTCTAACTAAAACTGGATATGAAAAAAAACAATAATAATCTTCCAGTCTGACATCTCGCATCAATGTGTCAAGTACATGAAACTAATTACACCCTATGTGGGGGAATGTCATTTAGTATACTATTGAATTGCCTTATTATGGATACCTAATTATTCTCTATTGTATAGCTGAGCCACTTAAAAAAGCTCTATGTTTAACCCATTACTTTTGCATTACAGGAATTTCTTTCTTCTGAATTAAGTGGAAGATTTTGCAATTAGTGACTGAATGGTGTGTACATGTAGTTCAGAATATTTTGCAGACAGTTGATGTCTAGATATGCAGCTCCAGCTGTTGTGGGTGGGCTCCAGTGTGTTATGGAAGGTGGCATCTCCCTCACCTTAGGGCAGGGATGAAGGGATCTCACAAGATCAGTGTCAAGTTTCCCAGAGAATACTTTGAACTGTCAGAAAATCAGATGACAGCAGAGATGGAGATGATGTTTTGATATAAAAATAGTTTTAGGGTTGATTAAGAGGGCTGATGTCTTTGGAGTAGCAGAGATACACCATTTCAGTGCTTCGACGGAGTGGAGCAGAGAATGTAAGCGAGTGGTAAACTTTTGGAGCATTGGTCTAATAATTATGGTCTTATACAAGACACAGAGAAGTTCTAGGAGGAGGAAAGAATCTCTTAAACATGAGTTTTATAAGGGTTGACATAAAATATTGGAATTTCCTTAAAAGTGTCGATTCTTTCCCAGAGTAAAGGAATGCAACTGTATAGATGACAAAAGAGGATTGGGTAGTATACTTGATCAGTTCATAGAAAGAGTGTGACATTCTTTCTGCATTTTCCCACAGTCTTTCAGTTCATTTTTGAAGCATTCACCTCTTTAGGCTTTACAAAAAATTATTCATATGTAGACCAGTATAGTCCAGCCTGTGTCTGCAATGGGTTAAACAGTCCCTGAGGCTCTTGCAAATTTGAAAAGTGGAATTGAAATGGACTCCCCATTGATCTGGAGCCAGTTCTGTTAGTGTGTTGGGGTTACAAAATCGTTGTTGAGGTCTCCAGGAATCTTGATGAAATGTCAAATCAAGCTACATTAATCGAAATGCAGCAATTGTGGTGACTGCTGAAAGAATGTAGATTAGTTTGGGCAGGTGGCTCAATTTATCAGCTCATTTCCCACACTTGCATTTTGTATGTTTTCTTTTACTCTTTGATTTCCTTCTTACACATTTCCCTGTGTTTGTGGGACAAAAATTGCCTATCTTAGAGTGATGCACCAAGGTCATCTTCTTAGAGGGAAAATGGAGGTGTCAACACCCAATGGATGGAGGAATCCTCTGTCTTTTTGGTTTTAGGCAGCTATTTCCATTTCTCGTTCTTCATTCCCAGATACTCTGCCACCAGGGAGGGAGCCCTGCTTTAAAAACAAGAAGTAGAAGTGGCAGGTGAAGCTGAGTTTTCTGATTCAGTGGGTGACTGCTTGGTGATGCTGCAAATCACAGGCAAAGCCAGAATTAGTCCTGCCAGCTTAATGTACTGGCATAGTCTGTATGTACCTCCTCAGCTTTATTAGCAAGAGTCATCTGTTTGTTGTTGCAGTCCCATATTTGTGTTTCAAAAAGCTTTATTTTTTTTCTCTGTCCTCCTACCCAAAAACTACGATGAAAGTGCCACTGAAGAACCCATTTCTCTGCTGAATCATTAATGGTCATTGCTCTTGGTACAGTTTGGGTTTGGGTTTTTTATTTGTTGATTTGGTTTTTTTTCTCCTTGTAGTAATAGTAATATTAATAGTAATCGTTTGTACATGCTTAGGGCTTCCTACTCTGGAGTTTCCAAGCTCCTGCCCAAAGGAAGAGGAAGTGAAATTACAGATGAGAACAGGCTGAGCATCCAAAAGGTGTAGAGATTGTCCAAGTCTGTCTACTGGCAGAACTGGGAAGGGAAGGTGCATTCCCAGTGAGTCCCAAGTCAGTGATACACAGTGATGAACTTTCATGTAAAACTGCTTCCCAAAATGAAAAATTCCTTTTCTTTGCAGAAAAAGGACTTTGGCTTATTTTCTTTTCTTGTCCAACCCAGAATGAATGCTCAAAGGATTAAATGGTGATGAGGATGACAGGACAAGTCTGTTTACATCTGGAAGTGCTCTGCCATGAGTTCTCAGGGGCTCCACAAGCTTTAGTTGATTCAGCAGACAAAGGGTTTCACTCTTCAAGTTTCTCTCTTGTCTTTCATAAACCTTAGAATAAGAAAAATGAGATATGTAAAAGTAAGGCAGAGGAGGTGGGACCCCGTTACATCAGTGCAGAAATGCAGTCGGCCTTATAGCAAGATTGCTACTTGGGTGATTAAAAATATTTATCCTGATTATAGAGATGCCCAAAGATCTAAAACAAAAATCAGAATTGTCATGACGGGATCTATGAGAATTAATAAGAAACATCATCCCAACTTCATGTAACCTGTAGTTTAAAATTCAGACGAAAAATGATGAATGGGTGCAATCAGAAAAATACAAATAAAGGGAAGGAATGCCAGATTCCTCAGTAAGCTTTATAAATTAAGGTTCTCAATAAGGAAGAAAATGAGAGTGTAACCAGTAATGTAGGTATTGCATTCTGTGTAAAGAGACAAACTGAATCAGAATAGCAATTGAATGATAGGGGCTGATGCCAGCAATGCAGCACAGAGGTTGTATTTTTGAATTGCTATCTGCGTCAAGGAAGCTGTAGAAGAGACACAGAATTAGGTGACTGGTCTCACCTCCCTGGAAGGTCAGGTAAGCATAGCCTGAGCTAATTGTTCCTCTGCCATCATTGGAGGTGTCTAATTTGGTGATATGGATGATGGGTGGAAAAGCCACCTCTGGCTGTGCTTCCTTCTCTTCATTCACCATCCACAGATGCCATTTAAGTGACTTGTTTAGATCACTTGCTTGGTAAAACTAGATAAGAAGGAAAGGAACTATAGCGATTATAAGGTCATAGCAGTAATATGCACTTAAGAGAATAAAGTGAAGGTCAGGAAAACTGTAGAGGGAAATGCTGAATTGTCAGGGTAGGTAGGAGTAGCTACATCTCAGCTGTGGAGCATCTGCCTGGACGGTGCTGCAGCTGCCTCCCAACTGGTGGTAGTTCCCTTTTCTGTCCCTGAGGAATCCTAGAGCCGATGGAAGGAGACACAGGACACAGAGCTAAGATAATGACTGGAGTCATGTGAACAGACAGGATCTCCTAGAACAAAATAGGGGAAAGGAAGGAAGGGAGAGAGTTACGAAGCTCCTCCGGATATGGCAGGAAATCTAAGAGGGAATGATCTAGAGGAGAAAGCGAGAAAGTGACAGGAGTTACTGAAACCAAGGAAGGTACGGAGGAACATTTATTATCCATTAAGGAGGTAACAAATAATCAACCACAGAACCATATGGATAGAGCATATTGGCTTTGGCCAGGAGAAGGTCTGCAGAGATTTAAATGAGAGGTGGTTTTGAGTGGAAGGAGCAGAAGTTAGCCTGAGTTGTCAGAGAAGAGTCTGAACTTAAATAGTTTGGTGAAGTTGATTTAAGGTGAAGCCACAGGGATGGTTTATGAAGGAGAGCAGCTGGACAAGGATACCTTGATAAGGGGGGAGGATTTTTTGCAATAGGAAAAGTGTAATAACACTCTGACTCTGCAATTGGAAGAGGGCAGCAGTGCAAGAGCCATAAAAGGATAGGTTAAAGTAACGGCAAAAAGAGGTTATGAATCCAAAAAGTGCACAGACACCAAGAACAAATGAGTAAAGCTGGTTGGTAAAAAGTAGGCACTGAGAAGCCTGTGCGTTAGGACTGAAGACAAAGTGTGTGGCATCCATGTGTTAGGAGAGTGAAGGGATATGTGTTAAGGCAAATTCAAGTGGAAAGAAGAGGGAGCATTTCAAAGCAGATGCCTAACAGCAGGCTGAGTACAGTAATAATTAGCCTGAACTGAGGCAGAGCAGCAGTTAGGCAAGCTTTGCAATTACAAGTGGGAGGCCCAGATATGAAAATGAACTTTGAGCTTCTAGAATCAGGGAGATTTGAGTATATTATGAACAGAACATTTTCAGCCTCACAGGGAAAAGAAATCTGAGCCAGGCCAGCCATTCCGAATTACCCGAGCAAGCATTATCCTCCTAGTTAGTGCTCACAACCAAGGAGCAGAAGATCTGGAGTTCTCATCAAGCCCTGCCATTGCCTTTATGATGCTGCTTAATTTTTATGTTCACATACCCCTGTGGGGACCAAGAGGCTGAATTAACTAACATTAAGGTACCCTGAGATCTTGAACTGGAAGGAGCTGTAAAATTACAAAATATTAATATTACAACTTTCTTAGGCCAAGCCCGAGGAGATGAGTGCTCCATAGCACAGATGAACTCACGCCCAGGTGTGCCAGTGGGTTTAGGCAGGTTGAGGGTTGATTCTGTAACCAGGCTTGCTGTTTCAGCTTCCCATCTGCAGACTGGCCTAAATAGCACTTCCTAATAGACTGGGAGGTATGTAGATACTATGCTGAAAAGTGTCACAGAAATAAATACCTTCAGCCTCTAAGGTAGGTAGATAAATAACAGAATGGAAACTGCATTGCACCAAAATTGGCCAACTGCATCCCAGCTAGTAAAGAAATATTATGAAGGTAGAGAGGAAGGCAAAAGGAAACGGGAGAGGAAATGGGATATGAAATGTGATCAAAGAACTAATTGAAAGCAAGCTAAATGTGTCAGATAAATAGCAGTCATAAAATTCTAACGAAGTGCCTTCTGACATTTGTTCTAACCTAGAGCTGACTTTCTCTCCCGCCTCTGTTCTGTGTCTCGCAGGTTTTGTTAGCTATGACAATCCAGTCTCTGCACAAGCTGCTATCCAGGCTATGAACGGCTTTCAGATTGGCATGAAACGCTTGAAGGTTCAGCTGAAACGCTCCAAAAATGACAGCAAACCTTACTGATCTTAACCCCAGATGCTTACTGCTCTTATTTTAGCTTTCTTAGGGTAAGTCCCATGAGCAAACCTGTCCTCTGCAGGGGGGTTAAGAAAGAACATAGAGCCAACCTTCACCAAGAGACAGTTATTTTTACAGTTACCACTTCCATCTCCCCACTTGTCCTTATTACACTTGGCTCCCATTTCCTTGCCAAGTAATTACTGAGTTGTGTTACTGTATTTTGTTTTGCAGCATAATTTATCTCCTTTTTGAAACAAAAATAAACGTCTTGAAATTCCAAACAGCACACACACACACACGCAGACACAAAAAAAAATGTGCAATTTAACTCTGTGAACCCTGGTGCCATTAGCACACAATAAAAGTTGTTTTCTATGGATGGATCGTATTTTACCAGGGTGGCACCAGCAGTTTATAGGTTAAACAAAATGGCCTCATGCCAGTTGAAGCACTTATTTTGCAACAAAAATTGAAACAAGTCTTTCCACTACATCAACTTGTTTTTTGAGAAGATTTGATTTTTTTTCGGTTCAAATCAACGTATTGTTAAATATTAGTCTGATTTTACACTGGTCGTCTTTATATTTCATTTTTTTTTAAGTTCTTGTTTTTTTGGAAAGGATTAATGTAAAAAAGATTTAGAGATCTGTTTCTAAAGCTACAGGGTTTAAAATAAAAATAAAATAAAATGAGTGACAATACTTGATGTTTCTTGAGAGATAAATTTAATAATAATAAAAAAAAGAAAGCCACAGGCCTGTAAATTTTATTTGTAAAAAGCATTTCTATTTTTATACAAAATTTTTACTGCCTCAGAAATAATGGAATTTATTTATTGCCTATTGTTAACTTATTGGATACCTAAAGAGCAGCTCTCTATGCTAGCTAGATCCTTTGAAGTAGTCTCTAGAGTAATTGTGCCAAGAATGGGCGCTTTTTCACTGTTGAACCCTCCACCCTTTACGGTTCATGCTTTTATCCTCTTGTTTGTATTTGTCTGGTTATTTTGTTCGTAGTTTCCATTACCTAGTTTAAAGTTCAGTTGTCTGACCCTCTCCCCCCTCTCCCTGTACCTCTCTGTTACATTTGTAGAAACTGGTTCTTTCCTCTCTTTTCTCCCCAAAGAGGAATCCATTCTCTCTGACTCCTTTCAGATGGATTCTTTTGGGGTTCCATTGTGTTCTTGTTGACAAGTATTGTAAGTTAATGCAAATTATGTGAACGGCTCATAGGCTCTACTGATAAAAGATTTGCATTAGTTTTCTCCTGCACCCATAAAAGTGATTTTGTTTGTGCTGCATAGACTCTGTGTAACTTTTTTTCCTCTTCCTTGTTTTTTCCCTAGACATCTCCATGCCCGTTAGCCCATCGTTTGCCTAGCATGTCCCTGTGGCGTCTCAAAAAAAAAAAAGTTTCATCGTCCCGTCATTGTTTCTGATGTCTTTCTGACCTCACATCATATTTGGTTCTCCTACTGACCTAGTTTGACCTTTGAAATTTGCATGTGACCTCATCTAGCTATGAATTCTGGGAAGTCAATGTGAAAAAACATTGCTGCATTCATGCAAGACTGAAATTTATTATTAGATAAATTAATGATAGGATTTAAAAACAACCTGTGGCAAAATGTTTTTTCTTTCTTTCCTTTTTTTTTTTTTTAAGTTTTGGATTTTGGTTTTCTTCTTTCCTTGGAGTTTTTGTTTTGTTTTGTTTGGGTTTTTCGTTTTGGGTTTTTTTCCTTGGTTGGATTTTGGTTTTGGTTTTTTTTTTTTCATTTCGTAAAAAAAAAAATAAAAAAAAAACAGACTTGAAAGTATTATACAGGGATTGGCATTCTGCCTGGTCACTGGTGACAATAGCAATATGTGTCCAGAGGCACAGAATGTTGGTTTCTAACAGACTACTTCCAAAACAGTTTGAGAAATAAAACTGTCTGATTTTAAGTCTCTAGAGGTCTGTAATAGTTTTTACATTTTTCAGGCAGTGTAAAGTTTTTTGATAAGGCCATTTTAGGTGGCTCACTTTCTCATTAAAGTATATATATAGAACCACTTTTTGTAGATTAGTATAAGAAAATATTTACCCTGTTTTAGGGCAAATGCTACCTACTTGTGTCACCTTTTGCTGAACTGACTCACAGTTAGACAATCCATGGTTTAATGCACATGAAATTACCTATATTTTATACTGTTTCAATGTACAGAAGAAAGGTTACTGTAAAATGTGTTACGTTGGTGCTTCTGTGAATTAAGTTGTGGTTTCATCATGAGTCTTATGGTCTTAAGTGTTCTATGTTTATAAAAAGACAAGTTTAAAATTGGTTTACTTGAACAACAAGAACAAAAAGAAGATTCAAAAAAAAAAACACAAAAAAAAGTTGTTTGCTTAAAAAAAAATAATTTCATGTGAAAATGAAAAAATATTCCAGAATAAGTTTGTGTTGGCTTGTGACGCATTGATGTCATTTTTTTATTGTGAACAATTTAGGTGTGTTTGTGTTCAGCAAAATGTGATCGGTTTTTCTTTTAAAGAAAAAAAAATCAGTGAAACTATAGTGCCAAATTCCAAAGGTACTTTCTTCCTAGAGCTTCAGTGTGTTTCTTGTGTGAAGTAATTTGATAACATGGGTATTTTATTATGTGTTTTGTATAAATCCCTAATATTTAAAGAAAAAAAGAGGTTAAAAAGTTTGTTAACTTGCTATCCTGTGGTCTTGTTGCCTGAAATTGTTATTGTTTGTTATTTCTCTTTGATGTTTTTTGTAAAACATTGTATAAGTGCCCATGTTTCACTTTTTTAACCACTCTGCACACATCAATGCTGTGAAAGCAAACCTCACTATGTATTTTCTTCATATTGTATGGAAACCTCTAAGGTGAGAAAGTTTTGAACTTTTAACCCTTTCCACCCAGAGCTGTCTTGAGTGTTAATACCTTTTATACATTCACCATTTTGCTGTTTATTTTTATATATATATCTATATCTATAAATATATATATACTTAGTTTTTTGTGGTTTATTTAATACATGGTTGAAATCAGAACAATGCACAGGGCAGATCTGAAGGACAAAAATATTTTACTGCTGTCTAAATTTCTTCTGTATCTATAACTAAAATTATTTAAAACCGTAATTAACTTGTGGTTTTCCTTTTTAGATTTTGGGGATTTTGTCTTTTCTTAAAGAGCTTTTAATATGCTGCTGGAATATGCTATTCAGTATTAATAAAATAAAAAGAAAAAGAAAACAATTCTTTAATTATCTATTGTATGAGCCACTCCCAGCCAGGAGTGGTCAATCCACCATTTGAAAACCTTGAGGAGAAAAAAAAAAAGAATAATAATATTTTTGTAATTTAAATAAATGAACTTTTGCTTAAATCAGATGCACTAGATCTTCCTGGGTGAAAATTCAGTGTGCACTGCAGTTAAACTACTTTTTATGGATAAAGTTTACATACACTGTAATGTTTGGTGTTATCTGCCATTATTTGTCACGGCGATATATTGGCTTACTCCCGCAGACACTCGTAGAGAGAGGAGTAACTTTACTCGTGCCAGTCATCCATGGGAATATCTGTGTGACTGATGGGGGTGTTTGCTGGAGGAAGCTCTTTGTAAGGAGCCAGAAAAGAGATGCCGGTAGCCCTTTTCACTGCCTTGTAAGTCTGATTAGGTTGCGTTCCTACCGCACAGTGACCAACACCCAAATTCGGTTCTTTGCCACCCGTTTAGCAAATTCATTGCCAATCCAATGTGTGTGAGCAGCAGTACCTGCTACAGGTCAGAAAGTGCCATACCTCCTTCCACCTCCTAGTTCTAGCTGGTTATATCTGAAGCCACCTAAAATTCGAAACGAAGCCCTAAATGAGCAACATCAGCTGGTGCACTCTTGTCTCTCATCCCCAACGTAAACGCTTCTTTATGTAGAGCCCTGGGATGGAAAGGACTAGCCTCTAGTGATGCAAAAAAAGTTTCCTTCTTATAGCACATGCACTTATAAATAAATGATCTATACTTTTCTCACGTTTTTACTACTGCTGGGGCCTTCCTACACCCTTTGAGGGCTATTTTGTACTACTTGCAGCAATTGTGCGTATTCGAAGTATCATCTCACGTACGTTATATTATATATATGTACATATATATATATATATAATATGAGATCATCATTTGGACTGTTTAGAGACTGTTTCACTAATTTTTCTCATTGTACCCACCGTCTAAATTTCCAAAGTTTTTGTAGATGCCCTGGTGTGTCCTGTGAGTTTTCAGTCCAGTCAGAGCGGTGATGCCTCTGGTCCTCGGGCAGTGTAACTCGGTACCAGGCTGCCCTGAATTGCTCTACGGGACATTGGCTTAGCAGTAGGAGAGGAGGAATGTTTCTGTACTTCCAGTCAACTGAGATGAATCATTGCTTAGAAAAGTGTCCATCTCTGGAAAAAAAAAACCAAAAAGTAAAATTCAAAAACAAAAAATAAAATTCAAATACAAAACCAAAAAGCCAAACATACACCTCCTGGGAGGCAAATTATCTACCAGTTCTCTTTCAAAATAATGAAAGGAAAAAGCTGCAAGGGTGCAAGGGCCTAATAAGAGAGGAAGTAAAACAAGGGAAATTGCTTTACAAAATTCTAATCAAAAGACTAGACTAGTTGCTTTTTCAAACAAATTAGCTAATTGCAATGAAATGGCAGTCCTCAAAGGAGTAACAAGTTCATCTTTCTTTCACCATAGGGGTTACAGTTCCTTGGCTTGTGCTACTCTGGAATCATTTTACTGTTTCTGTTTTTATTATCTTAAGTGCTAATTAACAAAAGGAAAAAATATCCTGTAGTTTCATTACCTTTTTGGATAATGTCATACAAAAAGAAAAAAAAAAAAACAAACCTATGTATTTGTGTTTTTTTCGTGCTGTGGGAATTGTTGTTTGTAGATTAATAATACTATCATTTTGTTTAGAATTACAAACTAGTTTTTAAGTATTGTCTGAGAAAAGCCAAAGTTAATGCAATCTAGTGGAAACTGTAAGACCATTTGAGTATTGTTTCTGTTTTATTGATGCATTTGGATTTTGTTGTTTGATGGAATTTGAGCCAAAAAAAAAAAGAACAAAAAAAAAAAAGCAAAAAAAAAAAGCAGGCTTTCCTATTTCTACAACTTGATTGTACTTATGCATTTTGTACCAGTGGAACTTTTTATACTGGAGATTAAAAAACAAATGGAAATTTTTGTGGCTTACTCTCGTGGGCCCCCTCGATCATGACTGATTTTCAAGTTTGATTTCTGGACGGTAGAAAGAGAGTTGGTTTTGTTTCGAGAATTCAAAACTTTGGCTTGATTTCTTTTTTTCCCTTTGCTTATATCTAGTGTTTAGAATTTTGTCTTAACAAAAGCGGTAAGTTTCACTTTTTATTCTGTATCGTGCAGTTACACAATAAGGTAATTAGAATTAGGAGTACTCGGTCACTTTGCGTGGATAAATGTATTAGTTAAAACGTTAGGGGTTTGCTTTTTTGCTGTTTAGATCAGAGTTTTTTCTGATTCTTCTGTCCTCATTGTGAACATAACCGTGTAGTTGAAACAGTCAGACTTATTTTTGTAACGTATGTTATTGTGTGATGCAGTTTTTTGCTTCTGTCTCCAATATTAAACCATTTTCCTAATACTTGTCTCTCTACTTTGTGTGTTGTATTGTTGGTGGTCATTCTGTGTTGGTAATACATCTGCACACCTCACTGTTTCACGTGCCTGTTTTTTTTTTTTCTCTATTTGTTGGTTGTGTACAAAAGATACAGTCGATTCCACCTAAGTGAATAGCTGATTGGGGGGCAAAAGAGGATTTGTACATTTTAGACATGTTCTGGTTTCTTTGATTTTTTTTTTTTCTCTCTCTCTTCCTCCCCCTAGTCATGCCTTATCACTTGGATAATCTCGTGGAGCAGGAAGCATTTTAAATGAGTTTCCTGCAAAGTCCTATTGAAGGTAGCTTTTGTTAGCCTTCGAACTGCAAAACCTTCTGCACACAAACACACAGAAGCCACCTGAAAAGATTTTTTTTTTTTTGCTGTGACATTTCAGTCAGTTTGGAAAATGCGGATTATGGAGATCATTTCTTCCTAGTTGTTAAAAAAAAATAATAGTACTCTGCCACTACTTCTCAGAAGCATATGAACCATTCAAGAAAAGGAGGATATAGCCTTGGGATTTCTTCCAAACTGCACAGTAATCTGGTGGCATATGGCGTTAGTCAAACTCTCCCTAGAAACTAATCACGTCTTAACTAGGGCTGGGAGAGCCTGCAAAATCCTACCAGGTGATCAAGCTTGTGATGTGCAGTTATACATATAATACTTTAAAAAATATAACAAAATCCAAGTGAGCACAGGAAGACTTTCTGTTAAAGCCAGTGGAAGTAAAAAAAAAAAAAAAAAACCCAAAAACCCCAAACCAAAATAAAAAGGAGAAATAAATGATGGAACAAAGATCCCCAGTTGTTTCAATGGGTGATATTTTTGCTGTGGGCTTACAAAGCAGATCATTCTCAGCATTGGCTGATAGTATTACACAAATCTCAAAAGGGACTAAAGAAACACCATAGCACTTTTTTTCTCATTATTTTTTACAGTTGGCTCTTAGCTTTTTTATTCTTTCATTTCCTATATTTTTTTTCCTCCTCACAAGAATCTCTCTGTTCTCCCCCAGCCGGTGTCTACTACAATGAAATAAAAGCTGCAAAAGAAAAATCTATGTTGTTCTGGTTTACAGAAAGTCTCTTCTCTCCTCTGATCGCAGATACAAACCTTACAATTTGGAGAGGGGGGAAAAAACAAAACAAAACAAAACCAACCAAACCAAACCCAAGGAGGAGAGAGAAGCACTGGCGAGTGCTCTCTGGAATTCAAGCCATACGCCCCCATCCCTTTCCTCTGTCCCACTTTCTGTGATGCTCAGGAATCGAAGACCACTTAAAAGTGCTCTTATGAGACCCAAACGACACTCCTCCCTCTTGTCTCCTCTCCCCTGGTCTCTCTGGCGCTCTGGCTTTGGCTCACACACACACACAGCCCCATCAATACCGTCCGACAAGGTCCTGGCGCACTGGGTGTATCCGTGTGGTGTCAGCAGCAGCGTTGGTTCCTGCCTTTGGAAGACTTTTGAAATTTTCTAGTGGCTTGTGAGTTGGCCTGGTTGTTACTGCTCGAGCTATTTTTCTAATTTTTTTTTTCTTTTTTTCACTTTTCTGTTTCCATGAGAAGCAAACCAGCGATGAGTCTGGAGCCCCCAACAAGCTCCAGTGCCATCCCGCAGGGTCTGGTGTCAGAGGTCAGGGGTCCAAGCAGCTCCAGGTTTAATCCAAAACCACAGGAGCCTGTAGCAGACAGCCCAGGCAGGAAAGCAGAACCTGATGGTCAGACTATACCCCGGGTCTTTGACACCTCTAGAGTTTATCATCTCAATTTGGATAATTTTGACACCAGTGGATTCAGTTAAGTAAGTCTTGACTTGCATGATGGATGAATCAGAATTGCTCTCTGGGTTTTTTTAGCTTGCTGTGGATGTTTTCTTTCTTTTTCTTTTCTCTTTTTTTTTCCTCCAAACTTGGTCTTAGGAAAGAAACTAGAGCTTTGTGAAGGGTCTTTTCTTCCAAAAATACAACTGAAAAAAAAAAAAGACTTATACTGCAGTTAGGTTTCTTTTAAATACTCAGGGCTGAAAGATGCAGGGTTTTCTTTCTTTCTTTTCTTTTTTTTTTTTTTCTTTTTAATTTCAACAATGGGGGAAAAATGAGTTCCTTAAAGCAATGCAGCCGAACAGTTTGTCCTGCTTAAATGCATGCTTTTAATTTCAATTATGTAAGGCACCTTGCAGTGTTAGCAAAATGTCTCTTTGTTAGCTATATGTGTATCGCCATGGGAAATTACCAAACTGTCACAAGACTTTCTGATTAAAGAATAGCCTGCCAGAGTGTGTGTGCCTTTGCCCAGTGTGACTCTTAGGTATTAGGCTAAGGAAAACAGTTTAACAAAATGTAGTGTGAATCATTCCTGATAAGTGAATAAAGCATTGTGACCAAGCAATCAGATTATTCACTTATCAGGAATCGACTGTACTGATAGTTTGCCTGATCGTTTTTGTTCCTCATCTCTGTTGTAGTTCCACTACTTTGCTGTGTTCTGTTTTTTCTCTCATGCTCTTAGCAAAATCACTGGGAATATCCCTTCGTGTGATCATGAAACGTGCTACTGAGTAACAAATAAAAAAAAATTTAAATATAAAAATGATATCTTAACAAAATCTATGCACTTGCTATCAGGAACACAATACTGGATGTGTCTTATATATATTGAACTATAATAGTATTCAATTTCTTAAATAAAGCTTAAGAAAGGATTCTGTTGTCTGTAAAATTTTATGAGCATTAAATGGAAAAAAAAATGTTTCTAGGGTTGGGCGCTTTTTGTTATATGAAATCTTCCTGGGTACGTGGTCTTTAACCAGGCCCAGGCAAATGTTAACTAATTCGCTTGATATTTCGTTAATAACGGAGACTTTGAAAATTAGGCTTACTGAAATCTGTGGGGAGAAAAAGTCTTGCCATTCAGTGACTTGCAGCAAAAGATTCTAAAATGCAGCAGTTTTGATCTCTTTCTGTATTTGCAGAAGCAAATATGCTTGGTTTTGCACTAAAATCAAAACATAGCTAAAATATGTGAATCAGAAAATTTCATAAAACAATACAATATTGTACTTTTTGGTACATGACTTTTTTTCCTCCTGATTCTAGATAGGTTTAGAGTTAAAAAATGAAAACCCATATGCTCAAAATTCCACAGATTCCACACTGGAGGTCAAAGCATCTTTTTGGGGAAGATGTGTGGCTTACTGTACGTTTCCTGTATCTGAGCCTTCTCTTAAAAAAACATTTTCACATCAACACCCATGAAGTAAATGGGAATTGAATAGGTAAAACTGTTGAGTACACTGAAAAAAAATATTCCTTCAATGGCTGTACATTTGCCACAAAATTGTAGATTTTAAACAATCTGATTTTTATGGAAATGCCCGTAATTCTTGTATTTATCAAACTTTCAATAATGTCAGCCTTTGGCAGAAAGATCCAGGAGAATGAGGGGAGGGGCGGGAGAGGGGTTGCTTTCTTTTTTTTCTTTTGAACTGCATTACTGCCTCACTTTTCATATGCCATTATATTATCTGAAAAAACAAAAAATTAAATTGTGGAAATCTTATTTGCTGCTTGTATCATTCTATTCATGCATATTTAGTAAACGTTACTGAGCTCACCATCCAGTGGCCAGGTGTGTCAACCCTGTAAGCCAAAATCACTGCTCCACCAGAAAGGCCACAGGGAAGATTGGCCTTGGTGGGCAGCAGGAGGGTCCTGTCCATCCCACATCAGCACAGAGCTCACGTGGGAACCCTGCCCTGGTTGTCAGGGGCTGCTGATGTAACACAAATATTAAGTAATCGGAATGATTAGCTCATATTTGTATTCCCTCTGATTTTCCTCATTAGCAGACTTCCTTTTTTTTTTTTTCCATTAAAGGGAACTGGAAAGTTGCAGTCATTTTCTGAATCATTTGCCCCTGTTGATAACCTAATTGTTTTACATGAATGCTAATATTTCCCTCTCACACATTTATATCTATCAGCTAAATCAGCAGTAAAGTAAACTCTTCTGGGATACATTCCTATATCAATTAGCAAGGATTTATGCTCCAAAGCACCATTAGCATTAATGGGAGTGTGCTCTTTAGCATAAACAATTGGCAATAGGTCTGGTGGACTTTATTTCATAAACAAAGGAGCATTTGAATCTTCGAGACGTGTTTCCTCAAGGCGGCACTTCAGGGAGTGATGTCCCAGCCTCCCCGGCTGCTCTGGGGACTTCTCGCTCACAGGACATGCATAAATTCCTGAGTTGCCAGCAAAAGGAGACAGTGTCAGTTTGGAAAGTGGGCTGACTTCTGGCACAAAGTTTTGCTGGCGTTTTCCCTTCTGAAAACCTGCCTGAGAACACACCAGGCACGATTTTCAGCATTATCTCCTGTCCCTCCGACCAACGGCTTGAGAAATTTCACTCTTAGCGTTGCGTAGCGCCTCAGGATGGAGACCACGAGGGGAGGGAGGGCAGAGATGAAGCCCTGTAGAAAAGAAGCTGGTGGGTCTATCAGCTCCTTCAGCTGTCGGCCTCACAGCTCCCTGGCTTCCAGCAGAGAGCTGGAGGGGACCAGTAAATCACCAAGTCTCACCTTTCACATGCAGGTCAACAGTTTCTCCCTCACCCCGCGCTTGATCAACAAATACACAACCAAAATATTTCAATCTTAATCTGAAGGCACTGGGAGCTGGGACAAAAGTCCACCCCTTCCCAGAGGTGCACGATCTGCTGAATCCCTGCCCGTGCTTCTGCAGATGTTTTCTCTGTAGGTTTTGGCTCTGTTCAGTTCTGCTACATTAAAGAGCCCTTCTGCATCTGCCATTTCCCCCCAAAGACACTCATAAGCAGGTCTCAAGTTGCTTTTCATCCCTCGTTCATAAAATAAATATATCATGCTCTGGAAGCATCTACACACAATAGTGGTTTTTCAGTCCCTGAATAACTTGTGTGCTTTATTTCTGCAACTTTTTCTTTTTTCCCTGACATTCTTTCTAAATTTGAGTTACGAGAGCCAGATATGTTATTTCAACATCAAGAGGTGTAACATGTAGAAATTAAAAATTTCATCCTTGCTCTACTGCTCTGAATGACAGTCAGGGATTGCAGGAGTGCCTGCAAAAATAACATGCAAAAGCCACAAAACACCATATTGGCAGAATTATTTGGGGTTGCTCCTTTGGGATGCCGAAATCCCTCTGGGATGCACTGAGCTCCAGGTTCCTCTGTGTGTGTGTGGTCTGCTTGCCTGTTCTTCCACTTGAAAGCTTCCTTACAACCACACTGAGAGCATTTCTGTATAACTCCTAGTCCCCTCCAACATTTTCCAATGTTATCAGCAGTTTTGATATTTACTTCCAAGTCATTAGTGAAAATATAGCATTCAGACCCCCTCTAAAAAACCACGCTCCTACAGTGAGTCTCCTTTGACAGCTTCTTTGTTGACATGTCAGCCCATTCTTAATCCATTTTCTGTGCCTTGTATTGATAGGGTAGAATGCTAATTTTTTAATCAGAATCTGTTGTGCTGTCAAACATACAAAAGTCAGAATACATTCCATCTTTGCAATTACTTTTATCAGCCAAAACCTACAATCACATCAAAGAATGAAATCCAGTTTGACAACCATTCCTCCCTTAAAAAACATGTTGATTGGCATTAATTGTTTACCTCATCTTTAATGTCTTTATACCCATATCAATATGTCCATTATTTTGCCAAAGTAATGTCAAACTAGCCAACCATGGGCCGGGCCATGCTTTTTGTCTTTTATCAGTGCATGAGAATGTCACATTTCCCATCCCATCTGGGATTCTGCTGGTGTGCTTGAATATTCCTAAGGGTCCATGCCAATGGATCAGAGTCCCTTCCTATTCTCAGCCCCATATACCGGGGCTACCACATCTTTAATAAAATGGTAGCTAAGCAGACTGTTACAGAGTTGGACCAGAAACCCTTTTATCCTTCTCCTGATACGTAGGTATGTGAAAGAGGAGACTTTTTGACATTGTCTCTCTTTCTGCAGCATGAATAGAAGTTTTCCCATCTCCAAAAGCCTAAGTTCAATGATAAAATAAACATACCTCGGGAAATTTTTGCAGTTGTCCTGCCCTTCTCCCAGGTAGAGGTGCCCATTTAGGGTGGAACCCCAGGGCAATGTGTGTTTGTTGACATGGGATATATTATTTAAAGGTCAACAGGAAGTATGTGTGAAGGTGAAATACCCTTTCATTCACCAGCCTCCTCTGAACAGATACAGCTGCTTCCATGGGTGCACATGTCAGTTAAAGCCCTGTGGCTTTGAAGGAGGCAGTGGAGGAGAGCCAGTGCCACCTGAGGAGTGGGGGATACCTGGGGCCTATCAGAGGAGAGAGGTCATTTGGGAATCAGAAGAAACCTTAATCAAACACCCTGATGGTGCAGCAGCAATGACAGAGGAAGGCGCTATTCTATGCAACAGCACAGGTGCTGTTTCAGGCCATGGTGATTCCATACAGGGGTCACAGAGCTCTTGAGATACCAATGCACCTGCTCAGGAACCTCAGCCTCAGCCCAGCAGACACGAGCTGCTACTTTACCCTGCAGACATCTCCACTAGTCAGGGTAACAGAATGCATCCTGCCGACAATCATTCCCCGTGAAGAAGGGTGCCAAAGACCAGGCAGTGAGGGAGCTGTCTGGAGGTGTTGCTGACTTTCCAGCGGCTGTAAGAGGACAATAGGAGCAAAATGGACTTTTCTCAGCAGAGACTTCAAGTGTTGCCCGCAGTGCCCAGAGATAGCCTGCTGACTGCTTAGCTGCAGCCACTGCAAGGAAGGGCAGTGGTGGGTTGATGGCCGGACTCGATGATCTTAGAGGTATTTTCCAACCCAAACAATTCTATGATTCCAAGGGCTTGCAGACACGATGCAGGATGAATATGGCATTTGTGACCTCCAGCTCTCCTAGGCCATTTCAAGGGCTCTAAATAGTACAAGCATAGGAGTCTGGTGCATCCAGATACTCAGCTAAGGATCCCTAAGCTTAGAAGGATGAGTCTGTGAGCTGAATCCCACTTTAAGGCCTATATTCACTTTCCAAAACCTAGGCCATGTTGGATACTCCAGGGCAACTCAAATGGCATTGATTCCTGCATTTATTAAAGAAAAATTGAGCTCTAGGGGTCTAATTTGTAGACAGCTGAAGGTGAAATTCAGTGAATCCTATTGTTAACAAATGAGCCCCAGGTGATGTCCCTTAGGCCCTGAGTGGGAATTGTACCATACCAATAAAAACACTAGCTGCACTGGAACTGCTTTTTAGGGGATAGATGTATGCAGAATATCCCTCTGACAGGAAAGCCAGACCCCTGAGGACTTGTACTTATGTGATCTATAGAGCACCTCTGGCATTAGTTTCATCCTGTTCAGCTTTTGGCCTTGAGGATCCCTAGGAAATGATCGCTTACATTTCTTGTGGATGTGGCAAAAGTATCACATAATTAGTGATACTCGGGTCTCTGATCCTGGTGTAATCACGCCACACAATTCAGCATCCCATATCCCCAGACCATGGATCCTCCTGTTCAAAAGAATAATAAAATAAAAAGCAGGAAACTTCACAGACTCATTGGGCAATTTGTTGCACTACTTGTATGTCCTCATGGTGAAGATGTCTTTCCTGATATCCAGCCTCAACCTCTCTTGTTGCCAGTCATGCCCCTTGCCTCTCACACCTGCCAGATGCCACTGCAAAAAGCTCTGCTAAAACCTCTTGAGAAGTTCCCCAAATACACCAGGGCAGTGGGCTGCTCTTAGGTGCCCCCCAGGCTGTCTCTGCTCCAGGCTGAACAAGCCCAGCTCCCTCAGCCTCTGCTGGGAGGTGAGAGCTTGAGCCTGCCCAGCCACGCTGGCAGCCCTCCCCTGAACTCCTCCAGTTTGTCCAGTACTTCTGTGTACTGGAGGAACCAGAAACCGCCGTATCTAGATGTGGTATAGCACATGTCTTAGCAGGAAGGTTTCCTGCAGGGTGGGAGAGTGATAATCGCTCCCCTCACTGTCCTGGCTCTGCTGCTCTCCATGCAGCCCGGGCTGTTGACTTGTTTGCTGCCATGGCTCACTGCTGGCTTGTGGTGACCTCCCACCAGGCCACACCTGCCCTGGGTCCCTTCCCTCACAGTTCCTCCCAGCCTGCCCATTCACAGCCTTTACCCCTGCAAGCCCCTCTGCCCTCCTGGGAGCAGGTCTCTGCATTTGTCCTTCTTGAATTTCACACATTTCCTGCTGGCCTTCTCCTCCAGCCTGCTGAGCTTGCTCTGAATGACAGCCCCGTCCTTGGTCATCCCTCATCAGTTTTATGTCATCTGCAAAATTCACAGGATGGGACATGGAGTGGTGTGAAATATGAATGTTGTACTTGCCTTAGGTTGCACTTCTACCTTCACATGGATGAATCTAAGGCTGAGGAGACACAGCACATTATGGTAGCTCACCCACTCCCCTTCCCTTTTACTTTAAAATGAAAATAAAATTAAAAAACAAGAAAACTCCAGAAGGTGCTAGTAAAGGAAACCAGTTGTTCTCTAGCAGGCACATGTAAGTAGTCACACAGCCCATTCTGAGCACCCCCTGAGCATCAGAACTGGGACATCTGCTCACCACCTTGCTGTGAAACACACTCAGACAATGCTTCACTGGTCCAAACACCTACCAGTGCTTGTGTATGTCCACAACAGTGACAAAGCTGTGGCTGCAGCACCGCCAGGATGGCTAAAATCCTTGTGCTTGCAAGTGACAGGAATCCACCCACTCACCCACCCATTTCCTTGTCAGCCAGTGTCAGTCTGCTGCAGGCAGCTAAAAACATTCTTCCTTTCCACAGGCATGAGCACAGCTTGTGGCACAAGGTTTTGGGCCTCCTGCTCTCCTGTCCTGACACCAGCATTTTTTGCAATTCACCTTTCTCCCCCACACCCTCAGCAAACCTCAGGTTTCCAGCGGTGAGGAAAGGGGAAGTAGTAACAGCACCACTCACTCAGGGACCGAGAACACGCTGGCTAGGAAGGTGCAAAGACCTTGACCAGTGTATGTGCAGGGAGACAGAGAGGCCATGGAGGACTCTTTCTCCTCCCCTTCCCACATCCCAGGTTCCTGTCCCAAACCATGGCCATACAAGCCTAGAAAATTAGATGGCATAGGCAGATCTGCTGTCAGTTATTTATTTTTTTTTGCTAACACCATCTGCCAAGCCAGTAGATCCCATGGTCATCTTCATGGGCCTTACACAGTAAATACTATCACAAATTCCTGTGTGAGATGTCCCACTTCCCTGTCACCTTCCAAGTACCTTCTTCATGACTGGGAATGCTTGCTTACTAGGCAGCTTTCATTTATGCCAAAATACACTTTTGAATAAAAAGAAAACCCTAGCACAGTCCCATCCTAGCCCACATACCTCCCTTTTAATGCTCCTGCTTCCTGTAAAAAAGTTAGAGCTGCAGCCAACTTCTGAACACCAGCAGTTGTGCTAGGGGGTGGGCTGGGCAGTGTGAGTGCTACCACAACTCCTGAAATTGTATCCATGATTGTGCCACAGCCTGACTGTTTATATCTACAACATCTCAGCAAAATGGCCTGTCACTGGGTCAGAATGTAATTTCTTTGTCATAAATCACCTCCTGCGCCTCCTGCAGGAACAGATGCCAGCCATAAATTCACTCTTGGTTGAACAGAGCTCCTGGATGAGAGGTCATGTTCCCAGGTGTGAATAAATAAAAAGTTCACAACTCACAGAAACAACACAAACTGGCTGGATTGTGGCTTTGCATGGAGGGCAAACAGAATTAATAGGAGGCTTCAGACTGCCTCCTTCTCCTCCAGACTCATTTTCTTCAACTCCTTTAGCCTTACTGTGTCCTTTTAACAGTTGGCCACCTCCCTGCTTGCTGACTGCTCTTCACTTCCCTATCAAAGTACAGAAATGTTCCTTCCTACAGTCCCAGGACTGTGGAGTACAGCCCAGGAGATTTGTGCCAAAATGCCTACTGCGACATAAGAGCTTTAGCGTGGCCAGCCCTCGGACTCAGTTAGCTGAAGTTCTTGGTTGTTTGAGCATCCTTGTACACTAGGAATGTTGGAGAGGTACCAGCAGGTGCAGGGCAGACCTCAGCCTGACCTATTATGCATCTGAAGGAACTCCTCGTTCTCTGCTGAAGGAGGGTGAGGAAGGGATCCTGGTGCAGAGAGCTTTAGCATCCTAGCAGGTTTCGACACAGTGCTCTGGGATATGCCTTCTGTAGGCAAGAAGCCCGTGTGTCCTAGGAATGCACTCCAGGGCTTGCCTAGAAATTTGTGATCTTCAGCTTTCAAGGTATAAGGAAATAAAACACCCAGGGGAAACAAAACAAAACAAAACAAAAACCCCAAAATACAACCCTCCCCTCCAAACTGGATTTTGTGCGGCAAAATCCACTCATGTCCTTGGGAAAGCAAGCTTGTGAGGAGCATTACCATCAGTGCTGGAAGTTCTCCTGAGTTCCACTTCTGCATCTCTGCAGGACTGCCTTCACCTGGGCAGCTTTCGCCTGCTGAAGGCTTTCTGGGCACCCAGGTGGCTGCAGGGTTTTTGCTCATGGTGCGCTCACCACCGCTCTCATTTCACGTTCGGTTGCCCAGCCACGCCTGGGGAACTGCCTGTGCACTGCTGCTGTTTCAGACTGACAGGCATCAAAGGGTACCTTCTTCTGAGCAGAGCTCTTCAAGACCCCAGGAGGAACTGTGTTATGCCTTCCCAAATTAATATGCAAAAGTAAGCAGCATGAATCAGCCACAGGGCACTGCAGCTCTCCTGTATCCCTTTTACTCTTACCAGCAGCTTGGATTTTATGCTTGGAGCATTGTTCTTTCTCCATTCCTTGCCTCTCAACTGGTCCTCTCTCATCTGGTTCCCATTCCTTTTCTTCCTTTGAGTAATTCTTGGTCTCTGCTCTGTATTCAACAAGTGTTTGAAATGAATGAAGAAGGTGATTAATTATTTAGGATTGTACAAGGGAATCTAACTAGGTGCAGTGGGAAGGAATTAAGCAAGTGAGACATAAAGGCTGAAGATCAGGAAAATATTTCCTTAATAGAGGGCAAGCCTGCCTCTGAGGCAGCAGGGGAAGTTTCTCCTCCCATGGGATTTAAGATTGCAAAGAGCAGAAAATGGTCTTTAAGAGGAATCCTTCTGGGACAAGGTTAGCCAGCCCAAAAGACTACATTTGTCTATCCCTTCTAGGCACAATGGTGGGACACAGTGTGTGAGAAAGCACTGAAACGAGAACACAAAGAGATTTATTCATGCTGCAAATTTAAAATGCAGTGGGCAACTTCCCTTCAGCACAAACAACTCCTTTTATAACCTGTTTGAAGAGATTTTTTTATATCTCCTTATTACTCGAGTAATTAATTTTCAACAACAAATGTGAGAGGATACTGCATTAACACAGCAGGTAAATTTGGGATAGAAAAGAAAGAGCACTAGCCCTTAAAATGAGATTTATTTGTGAAGACTACATCTAAGTTTCTAATGGCACTCGGAGCAAAATCAAGGTTTTCTGCTTTCATTTGCTGTGCTGTCTCCTTTCATTACAGAATGTCCTAGCACAAACTGATCTGCCACGCTCCTGAATCCTTTTATCTCTCATTAACTCTTCTTTTTTTTTTTCCTCATTGATCACTTCCTTCTCATACAAAGACTTGATATGTTTAACCTTCATAATCTTCCTACTTTGCAGTTGTGGGTCTGTAATTACAGGCTGTTTGAGGGTTCAGCCAGGAATAAATCAAGTTACGCTAATTGAACAAAAACTTGTACAAAAACCTTCTCACTGAAGTGGTCATTTTGCCCTTTTTTTTTTTTTTTTTTGGAAAATTTTACAGCTCAGGAATAGCAGGCAAACTTACTGTTTCTGTGAAGTCTCAGGATTATTTTCATAGAATCATTAAGGTGGGAAAAGACCTCCAAGGTCATCAAGTCCAACCTTCAACTGAATACCACCATGCCCACTAAAACATATTGTGAAGGGACACAACTGCTCGTCTTTTGAACACTTCCAGGGGGCCTAACAAGAAAGGCAGAGCACAAGATCATCTCCTGTGGCAAAGGCAACATCCCAGTCCACCTGGGTGCTTTGTGGAGCACATGTGGGCTGTGGATTTGGCTTCTACACACGTGGGCCTCATGAGTTCATAGTGACTGAGGCTGTGCCGACACTGGAGCCACCATCAAACATCTGGCCAAGTTGAGGCAGGGGTATGGCAACACCTGGTAGCTGAGACTCACAGATCTTGAAGCTTTTTGGGTGCCTGATACTTGATGGGAGATACCTGCTGGCACTGAATCTCCAATCTGCGTTGGCATGCAGAGCAGTACTGGCTAATAATTAATGCTTTGCTGCTTGCTGGTAACACCAAAACTATTCCTCTTTGTTGTCCCTCAATTAGCACACTGCATGTTCTTCTCTTTTCTCTAATTTACTGCTGTTGAGGTGAGGACTGCCTGGTATCCCCAGGCACAGAATGTGTCTTCAAAACTCCAGTGCTCCAAAGAGCTGACAGCAACTTCAGATTCCCAAAACCATAGCCTGAGGAAGCAAGGAAAACAATTTTATGTCAATTTTACAGTACCGGATTCTGATGCTTTAGAGCTGGAAAAGCCCCAGAGCGAGCAGGGGGATGCAGAAGTGACACAAGGAGAAGGTTTCTCACCACTTTTCATTTGTCTCAGAGGGTAATGGCTGCATACTAATGCCTAAAAATATTGTGCATGTTCTTTAGTTAGGTACAACACCTCCTGCCTTGCTCTTTATCTGATCTCCTGGATAAATCCTCTTCCAGATCCTCAGCTGGAATTTCTCAGTGTACCAGCAAACCAAACAAAGCTTCTGCATGTCCCAGTGGTTTCAGAATCCTTCCCTCTCATTTAATTAGTTCTTGTAGTAGTTAATGGTCACCAAGTCTGCTCTCAGTTTTTCCCTGTGGGTTATGAAAGTGTCATTTGGAAATTATTTCATGAGGCATCTTGTAGAAGCTTTGCCAAACTGAGCCTCAAAATTTTACTTACCCTTTTGGTGATCCTTCACTTCCAGGCTAAATGTTGCAGTCAAGTGACAGGATCCAGTGGAGGATAACCCAGCCAAAGCTGTTCCTGCACACTGCCATTTTAGAGAAGCAGTTTGAGGCTGCCAGGACACATCACCCAGGTTAACTTCACGAGCTGCCATCACTAACAAGCTCTTCCTTGGCCACAGCACTGTGCAGCACAAGCTGTTCAGTAACAGAGGGGCTTGTGGCCAGCCTGGGCTTGAACAGACAGCTATAATCTTCAGCAGCTTCTCATATACCTTAGTGTCCCCTGGATGTCTGAATGCCATTTTCCTTCACAGAATATCAAGAAATCATAGTGGGAAAAATTCTGTATTCCTGAAAAAAACTTCTTGTTGGTGGCTGGTGAGCAAATTTCTAGAGAAATTATTATGAGCCTAAAATTAAAGAGAAGCATTGTCAGGATCTTGGAAAGCAGAGATTTTGTCCATGTAACATTTCAGTGAGCAAAGTTGTGCCAGGGGAAAGAAGAAGGGGAAGGTTAACAGTAAAAAGCAGCAGCTTTCAATTGAATTTTAAAAATAAAAATAGAAAAGTAGATACTTTGAAAATATTTAATGTCTTCTTACAGTGAAAAACCTGAACTGAGTCTTTCCCATGTATTTTTTTTGCATTTCTCAATAAGCATATGATATTTTTAAAATGTTTTTCTCCATAGGGTGTTAGTGTTACTAAGTGATGCTGGTTCCTGAGCCTCTATTTTCAAGACCCTGCCATGAATGCTTTGCAGCAAAGATGTGCCAAGGCTTGCATTAGACTCTGTAGGGCTCAAAGACTTCAAGTTCTCATTATCACTATGGCAACTATTAATCATTCATTTGTTGTAACATAATAAATACATGCCCTCAACTAGGAGGCATGTTACAAATCACTGGAGTCCCCTCAGAGCTGCTCTGTGTAGCTCTGGGTCACCCAAAGGAAGGCACAAGTACAGCTCTGAGTATGTCAAAACGTTGTGGTTTGGGTCATCAGAACAAAGCAGTCGAGTAGTCAGTGTGGGCTTTGTGTGATTTCTCACAACAGAAAATGCTCACAATGTAAAGCATTTGCTCTAAAATGTGGGAGCTCACAGGTCTGGTAGTCACACATGTCTCTGCCACACCCTAGGAGATGGCAAGGTGACCCAGCACATCACCCCCAAGGAGCTGGATCCGTCACGCAAGGACAGAATTTGAGTTCTTGGAGACAATACAGGCACATCTGCAAGGATCTTCATCCCCCAAAGCAAGGCCAATAAGATTTTTCTTGGGCAGAAACCTACACTGACAGGGCTACACTGTGTCACACTTGGAGGTACCTCTGCTCTGCAACACCTCATGAGCACATACCCTGTGTGGCCACAAACCAAGAGCCAGCACAAGGCATCCTCTGCTCTCCTCTCTCCTCCCCTAGCTCCAGCAGGCTCTTCATAGTCACCAGCACCAATACCAAGGAAATCTTGAGGACAACATCTGTAAAAACACTTGAGCAGCCACATTAATGAAAATTAAAAGTAGCTCTCTTGGCCACACTACTGTACAGTGGCCACAGCAAAGTCCACCCATTTCCCCTCCCCGTGCCAAGAGCAGCTGAGGCAGACTGCTCCACATCCCGACTGCTCCACATCCCGACTGCTCCACATCCTGACTGTTCCACATCCCGACTGCTCCATATCCCGACTGCTCCACATCCCGACTGCTCCACATCCCGACTGCTCCACATTCCGACTGCCTGAGCATAGCAGACAGTGTGAACATTGGTCAGCAACTTCACTTAAGTTTCCTATGGGATGCCTCATGGCCCTCAAACATTAGTGGGGCAAGNGTCCACATTCCGACTGCTCCACATTCCGACTGCTCCACATCCCGACTGCTCCACATCCCGACTGCTCCACATCCCGGCTGGTCCACATCCCGACTGCTCCACATCCCGGCTGGTCCACATTCCGACTGCTCCACATCCTGACTGCTCCACATCCCGACTGCTCCACATCCCGACTGCCTGAGCATAGCAGACAGTGTGAACATTGGTCAGCAACTTCACTTAAGTTTCCTATGGGATGCCTCATGGCCCTCAAACATTAGTGGGGCAAGGGCTCCCCATTCCTATTTCAGACTGTTCCTATTCTCTCTTTACAACATGATTCTAAGGGTGAGGTCAGAGCCCCAGACCAAGGGATGAGAAGATGCCTGAGGGTGCAAAGCCTGGTAGGAACATGTGGGAGAACAGGTCCAATACTATTTCCAGAACCTACAGTGAGTCACCACAGCAGCCATGCCCAAAAGCCAAGTGACTCTGCTGAGTTACCCATAGTGACCGCCACCAAAACAGACCAAGAAGTGTCTCTTGCAGCTGGAGATTCCCATCTGCCTGGAAAAACCTTAGCCCTCATCCTGACAGGCCACAGTAAAGAGTAAAAGCCCCCACACAGCATCACTTAGTCTTTGGATTATTTTGAGACAATTATTTTTTTTTTTTTTCTGGATCGGAGTGAACTTTATTCAGTGAGAACAGGCCAAAGGCCATAATTTATATAGTCACTGTCACTGACAGCTGGTGCCAGCTTCAAACAGCTCTGCAGTAGCAGTAGCGATGGGATCCCAGAGCATCTCCTTTGCTCCATAAGCGGATCAGGGGAATTGATTATTCACTTTTATTTGGTACTTGTGAGATCACATCTGGAGCAGTGGGGCTGGTTTTGGGCCACCGGAGAGTGGTCAGCTGACTGGAGTGAGTCCAGTTTGGTTATCGTCCAAGATACTGAGGGAGCCAGAGCACACGATGTGCACAGTGATGCTGGAACAGAGTTCTCTCATCCTGGAGGAGAGACAGCTTCAGGGGAAGAGGGCTAGAGTGGGATCTTACAGCTGTTTTCAACAACCCAAAGTGGATAGAGACAGATGTTCCCCAGAAGCCTACAACGAAAGAACAAAAAACTACATGGACAGGACAGGCACGAGAATTTGCAGGAAGAGCACTTCCAATTAGATACAGGGAAGGAAAAGTTCACCATGAAAGGAGTTAACTCTGGAACAGGAGTCATGAGAGGAGGTGAGATCTCTGTCCTTGAAGAGATTCAAAATTCAACTAGGCATGGCCCTGAAGCAACTTGAGCTAACAGGGAAGTTGGCTCAGCCTTGAGCAGCAGGTTGAACTAGGACCTCACAAGGTCCTTTCCGGTCAGAATAGCATTGTGGTGCTGTGATCTTTTATTTAGGTGATTCCTACCTCGCTAATCCCCAGCAGCACATCACTGCAAACAGCAGCACATCACTGCAGAATACATGCTACTTAATCCAGCACTCTTTGATCTTTAGGACTGGAGTCAGTCAGGGGATCACTAGATGAATCCAGCTCTGGAGAGATCTTGTCTCCAGAGATTTATGACAGATGACTACATTCCTCTCTCAGCCTACATGGCATTTTATTTTCTTTTATCCTGCCCCCCCCCC